>CAVLGL010000093.1:53019480-53174480 GCA_963668995.1 Parnassius mnemosyne | reverse complement strand
GAAGGCACGTCCGTTTAACTTAATTGTAAAAGTCATATCACCTTTTTATTCATATTTAATAAAAAATATAAAAAAATGTCTCGTTTGAAAATAACATTTCCTTAAAATTGAAAAAAAAAATCCCTTTTAACAATATCGCACCGAGTTGCCTCATGGTAACATGCATTTATATCATCAGTGGGACAAATTAAAGAGAATTGCATAAAAATTGAGGTGGAATAATTTTCGGTACTCATGCGCCGATTCCTCCTGGACTAATATTATTTCATGATTTCTGTAAAATCTATAATATAAGACTGAATCCCTGAATGTGTTGCTAAGCGCAAATCTCGAGAGCAGCTGAACTGATTTCGCCAATTCTTTTTTTATAATATTCCTTGAAGTACGAAGATGGTTCTTACGGAGTAAAAAATTAAAGAATTGTCTGAAAAAAGTCTAAAAACAACAATTTTCTATAATCCCATACAAAAGATTCTTAATAATACTTAAAAGTCAATTTGAACTTTAATACCATATCATAAAATTTAAATGTTAGTGGAGGGGTTCTGGGAAGGCAAAACAATTGGGTGACGTTAGTATCGTGTCAATATTATATCGTATCGTATCGTGTTAATATTTGTCAATATTTATACGATGGAAATTTAATTTAGAATAAATAAAAATAAAATGGAATATAATAAGTGGGTAAAGTAATAAGAAATCAGAAATTGTAATTTTCATTGTGATATTTTAGTGACTATTAAAAGAATTTTAAGTGTTTCATAATTTTTATTTTTTGAAATAATGTAATTGTTGACTTATCAATTTTCTTTTTTATTTTTTATCTTACTAGCTGACCAGGAATCCCGAATAGCAGAATAAGTATTAAAAAAATTAAAGAATCGACTGGTAGGCGGTACGAAGTTCGCCGGGTCAGCTAGTACTAAAATAAAAAAAATATATAAAGATAAATTAAACCCCTATTTATTTAAATCAAATTTATTTGTAAAGTAGTCTTGTTTTTAATTTGGGAATTATGATAATATAGGTATTTATTAACTATGATTTTATCTAATTCAAGTAAATATTTAAGAAGACGGTGAGAAAAATTAAAAGTAATTTTTATTTATTCTTTTTATTCTACACTTTATCTTTTTTTTTCTAAATTTTAAGGAATGCTGCTAATTTATTTACAAAATGTATCACTGATTAATTTAAAAAGTGTATCATTGTTGGGATCATTGGGTAGACTAAAAATATGTTTTTGTTCTTTTTTGTCAAAGCCAATTTTGTTCAAGGTTCTATTCCAAAATAAGTTTAATAAGTTTTAAATTTAAAAATTTCTGTGTATTATACTCTTGTTTAAACGAATACTGAAAACATCTATGTATAATGATGCTTCTAAGCTTTAAACAAAACAAAAGTGCATTCTGTAAGGTTTTTTCTTTCTCGGATTTTCGCGATGACTAACTCGGAAACTTGTCATATTATACGAACGGGCACAGAACCACAATCGAGTGGAGCCCGATTTACACTTGGTAGGTTTTCTATTTTTTCATTTATGCCTGATAGAAACCGAGGAAGGTAAAGGTGAACATTGTCGAAACGCTGAGGCTGATGATAGATATCTTTATAAGACGAAATCTTACAAACAAAAAATAGACTATAAATTATATTTTAAAATGGACCTATTTTAAATATCAGTGTAACGTTGTAACGTATGACAACGATTCAGTGAAACTTTGCGAAGTAAGTAGTTAAGAAAAGTACGGAAAGAATATACTTCGGAACTCACGACGCAAAGAATAATCTCAGTAAAGAACAAACAAGAAAATATAATATGAAAAACATTACCTAAGGCTCAAGTTTGATCGTTAACTGTTCTTTAACTCACATAGTAAATGTGTATAACAATCGCTTCAGTTATAATCGACTGAGTTTTAACATGCAATATAACAATGAAGCAATAATGATAAAACTAATATATTGGCACACAGAAATATTTTCTTGTTTAAAATACCGAACACTAGAATCTTTTTTTTTTAAATCAATATAATAACACAGCTTGATAAGTAGGAAACGACGAATCAGTTAAAGGGTTACGGTGCAGTATTATTAAAGGTAGGGTTTTTAATAGGTAGGTTACTTTTTGTATATGAATGCAACGTCGAACTATGGGTTATTTGTTTTTGTTTTATAAAGAATAAGGGTGACAATCGAGCACACAGTCCACCAGTCGTCATCTATATCAATCCTCGATTAAGAATCAAAATGCAGATGCTTGTCATGCATCATGACTAATATGCCGCGTTTCCAGTGAAAAGGACATTTGGCTGGTATTCTGTAAGAAAGTAACCCTTTCTGTAGCTACAGCATGTTTTTACCACGTCAAATGTTGGTGCGCGCAAATGTAATACCTAACGTCTATACGTTACGTTTAGCGTACGCACCATTCAGTAGGCAAATTCTGCGAATCAACGCCGGTCGTTTGGAAGTAATAAAAATATTGTTTTCTATTTTATTTCATCTTTCGAAAATATCGAAATATTTATTGAAATTCCGCAGAGAACATGAGTGTTGACTTGTCCACACAAGTTGATTACAATGTCATCTATCGGAAATCATAAAATTTTTCTGGCATTTACCGTAGCCGTCATTTACAACAATATAAAAATTTGGATATAGTAATAAAGTACATGTTATTAATTTATATTTTAATTTGCTAGGGAAGTTTTAAAATAGACAAAATCTTTATTTTTATAGTAGAAGTCTTTTTAATTTTGATTGCAAATAGCGTTTAGCAAATTTCATTTGTATTGGACATAGTTAAAACGAACATAATATAATTAATTATATAATTAACCGACAGGTGTTTGTCATTTACCGACAGGTGTCACACCGTACACTGTTTATATACTATAGTATTGTCTTTATATACTACCTTTGTAGCTACCTTTTATGATCCACTAAGAAAGTATTTTGAAAAATTCGACCCTTAAGATGGTGAAATAAGTGTTACAGTTTGTATGAAAACTTTTATTTTATAGAGTGATTGACTCGATACTTACTGAAAGTACTCCTTTCATCTATTCCGTTACAGCCTATAGTCCACTGATGAACTATAGGCATTCCTCATATATTGACTCAAGGGGGTGGGGATTTTACCATAGGTGCCACGCTTGGCAACCGCAGTTTTTTATTATTTTGACTTTTTATCAGAAAAAAGTTGCTGTCCATCTTCTGTTTTCTTTTCTTTTATCGTTTCTTAAAACACGCCCGGGATAATAATAATAATAATTGATTGATCCCAAAAACACTTTACATAAAACAAATCCTTATAAAATTTATATAATTTAGACTTAATCCAACTCAATACTATAATTATGGTATAATTAGCAACTGTGCTAGGTCACAGACCTGTATTACAGCTCTAAGCTGTAATACAGGTCTGTGACCTGTATTACAGCTTAGCAGCTGTAACACATTTTATACGACGATTCATAAACGATGTAAAGTGGGTAGACGTAAAACAATTAGTTAAGTAAAAAATCCGACAAATGGTTCAATAACATTGGCTATATGTACTAAAAGATTAGTTGTGTGGTGCAAGATCAAGGCAGAAGCGACATGTTATAAATATATCACACACTTATTGATATTATAGCAAACTCTTACAAGAACTTATTCTAGATTCCACATAAAAATAATTATTACAACTAGTGGGTTGTGACTCAAATAATATTACATTTCGTTAAAAAAAAATAATAAAAAAAACGAATGGATAATAAGTAAAATGTTTTATAGTATGTAATAATTTATTAATCCTAACCAATATTATAAGCTTAAAATATGTGTAAAACTAATAGGTAGATGCGAGTGTGTAGTAAATAAGTGTGTATGTTTGTGAGTGTGTAATTACGTGTGTGTGTGTGTGTGTGTATATGTGTGTATGTGTATGTGCGTGCGAGAATGAAAGTGTGAGTGTGTGATATTTCCTTAAGAGTTTGTGTTACCTATCTATATTTAATAATTTTTCAGTTACCACATAAGATAAAGACATTAAAAACTTAGAGCTTGCTTACATTTAAAACGTGTTAGCGTATATATCGTTATAATATTGCTAATTTTTTTATAAAGGTAAGGACCCAAAAAGTTTATTTGTCTTTGAGCATAAGACGAGTGAAATTTGTCTGGTAGTATAATTCGATCTTTTCTTCTTAACTGTTGAAATAAATTTAAGTTACAATTATAATTCTTATGTGTTTTAAGAACAGATTTTAAAATAAATAGCTGTCGGACTGTAAGCACATTTACTTCCGAGAACAACTTGCTTGTGGGAAACTTAAAAGGCTTAGAAAGCATAACTTTCAGCACAGCTCTTTGAGATCTTTCAATGCGCAAGATATAAGTTTTGTAAGTACCTCCCCAAGCAGTAATACAGTATGACAATAGCGAATGGCAGAGAGCATTATATATGGTTTTGAGTAGTTCAATTGGAATATGTCTTAAACGTTTAAACACTGGTATTAGTTTTCTAATGTTACTTTTTAATTTAATTATATGCTCTTGCCAGTTTAAGAGGTAATCAACAGTAACACCTAAGTATCTAATGGATTTCACACTCTCTATGGTCTGACAGTTACATAAAAGTGATGAAGAGTTACCACAGATATGTTCTTTAAGAGAATAAGAGTCAAGTTCATTTTGATCTACTGAAGATTTCATAAAAGTAAGATACTTCGTCTTATCAATGTTCAAGGTTAGCAAATTCTTTCTCAACCATGACATAACTTCTTCGAGACCTATCTGAGCTAAATCAATGCTTTCATGCAAGGAGGGTGCATGAAACAGTAGAACAGTATCATCAGCATAGGCAACAATTTTACAACCGCGTATTTTAAGCCCACATAGATCATTCGCATATATTAGGAACAAGGTAGGGCCAAGTATGCTACCTTGAGGTACACTATAATTAATGTTAGTTTTTTCACTTGTTAGGCTTCCAATTCTTATAAGTTGAGTTCTATTTGATAGGTAACTTATAAACAACTTCAGAGATGTATCCCTGACACCTAGTTTTTCCATCTTAGCTAACAGTATCGGCACAGAGACAGTATCGAACGCCTTTGCGAGGTCCAAGAATATTCAAATACATTTATTATTACTGTCAACATGTCTTACAATGAACTCTGTTAGAGATAAAACTGCATCTTTAGTAGATTTTCCATTTACAAAACCAAATTGATTTTCAGAAAGTAAGTTATATTTAGAAAAATATGATTTTAAACGATTATTTAATAGACGTTCTAATACTTTAGATAGGGCTGGTAGAATGAAAATGGGACGATAGTTACTGATACTGTCTCTGCCTCCACCTTTATGTATAGGACTTATCAAAGCAACTTTGAACTGATCAGGAAACACACCTGATTCAAGACTAAGGCTACAAATGTGCACAATAGAGGAAATTATCAGGTGCTTAGTAGATTTAAGCACCTGATTGGAAATTCCATCGTAGCCTGGTGCAGAATTATGTTTAAGATTACTCAGTAAACACTCGACTTCAAGTGGATCGGTGGGTCTTAAGCCCAAAGATTGAGACTGATTTATTAAATTCGAATCCGCTGTTGTTGACTCATTCCTTACGTAATTTATTGAAATTTCGTCTGCCAGTTTCTTTCCAATTTTGGCAAAATATATATATAGTGGATATTCTTAACCGCCCCGTGTAGTGGCGGTTAAGAATATCCACTACCCCATGTCTTCCCGTGGGTGTCGTAAAAGGCGACAAAGGGAAACAGGCAGGAGATGGGCAGCAGCATCTTCCTGATAATAGCCAAAATAACAATAAAAAAACTGCGGTTGCCAACCCGCTCGCCAAGCGTGGCAACTATGGCAATATACCCCTCATGAGCAATGACAATAATAAACGGCCCCCAGTCCCCGGCGGCCCCGCTATTCCTGGCTACGGTGGCGACCATGGTAACGGCGGGGCAGGGGGTGCTAAGAATCTCCGGTGGAGGTTCGGTTGCCACCTACGACGACTCAACCTGGCAACATACAACGCACGTACCCTGAGGACTGACGAGAAGATTGTGGAGCTGGAAGAAGAGATAGACAAGTTACGCTGGCATATTATAGGATTATCCGAAGTCCGAAGAGAGGGGGAGGACACGGTAATCCTCGAATCCGGCAACTTGCTCTATCACCGGGAGGGCGACCATCTGTCCCAAGGAGGTGTCGGATTTATCGTCCACAAGTCTCTCGTTAACAACGTTGTAAAAATCGGGAGTGTGTCGACGAGGGTTGCGTACCTTATACTCAGAATCACCAAACGGTATTCGCTGAAGGTCATACAGGTTTACGCACCAACCTCGGCACACCCCGATCAGGAGGTGGAGGAAATGTATGAGGATATATCTAGAGCCATGCATTCCTCCAAAACCCAATATACGGTGTTAATGGGAGACTTCAATGCAAAACTAGGCACAAGAGAGAACGGTGAGCTGAAAGTAGGGAAATTTGGAATAGGGCAACGGAACCCAAGGGGCCAGCAGTTGGCTGACTTCATGGAGAAAGAGGGACTCTTTATGATGAACTCTTTCTTCCAGAAGCGGCCCCACAGGAAGTGGACCTGGTCGAGCCCCGACGGTTCGACAAAAAATGAGATTGACTTCATTATGATGACCAGACGACAACTGTTCAGTGATGTCTCAGTGATTGCGAGGGTGAAAACCGGCAGCGATCACCGAATGGTTAGAGGCACACTGAACCTAAACGTTAAGTTGGAGAGGTCTTGTAGAGTTGGAGAGGTAATGTACATAAATCATCCGCGAACATATAAGCTGAGCAGTGGTGGAGCACTCCACATAGACTATTTATGGGTAATAAGTAGCAGATTGGCCCAGTCCCTGATCACTGCAGAACTCCGCATCCTCGCTGAACGTGTCCCCTATCTTCACACGAAAATAACGCGCCATTAGGTAATCGCGGAACCATTGGCTTAACGGTTACCCCACACCACATTCGTCCATTCCATTCAAAAGTGTAGTATCGAAGGATTTAAAAAAAAAAAAAAACTAAGTCTACAAATTTTTTATCTTCTAAATATGAATTAATCTCATCTGATAATATTGATTACAGTGTGTTTGTACTTTTACCCTTTTGAAATATTTTATTCTTTTGTAGATAACTTCCCAGTTGATTTACTAAACATTTTTCAACAATTTTGTCAATACTTGATAAAATAGCTATAGGTCTGTAATTAGTAAAAACTTTACGGTCATCTTTTTTATGGATGGGACGAATGATGGTTTCTTTTAATTTTGATGGAAATTTATGCAGGTTAACAGATAAATTAACTAACTTTGCTAATATGGGACTGACTTATTTCAAAACTAATTTCAAGTTAGACATCCGCACAAGATCGCTACCAGGTGGTTTTGTCCATCTTATCGATTACCTGTTTTACATATTTACTACTAAATGACTGCCATCTCATGCACATGTCCGATCTCTTAACATAGTTACCTCTTACCAACCAATCCTCAGTGCATACATATTTTATTTTATCTATTTCGCTAGAAAAACTAGTAGCGAACTTATTACATATCTCCTTTATACTACCTTGCCCTTCCATATTTGAAAGTATTAAACTGTCTAAAGATTGTCTATTCTTTCCCAATAAATTATTTATCTTATCCCATATTTTCTTAATATTATTATTACAATCCAATATACTCTGTTTATTATACTCAACATTACATTTAAATATGGCTTTTTACACTTATTTCTATATTTAGTATAGTTCAATCGTTTTATCATATTTTTTGGATCATTGCACAATATATTAAAAAGTCTGTCTCTTTCTTTAGTCATTTTTTAGATTATCGTTTATCCAGCTCTTGTTATTCCTATTACTTTTATTTAGCTTTACAGGTTCACATCTGTAACATTCATTATATATATATATATTTTAATGTATATATTAGTGAAAGATTTATATAATTCTATTGGGCAATTTATATCTAGTAAATTATCGAAGTCAGTGGCCAGTTATTTTTCTTTAACATATTAACTTTGAGAAGTTTATTATTGTTATGACATGTGACTAAATTGCGTTTTCCTAAATTATCCTAGGCTGATAAAATTTTAGTTTTTCGTATTTATGTTAAAATTAGTGGTATGCTAGAGAGAAGGTTCTTACTAAGCACAAATACTTTAATAACAATGACATCATCTTAATCACATGTTACAAGTTTTCAACAAAACAAATTAATGGAAATTAATAAAAAATAAATAATAAAGTAGTTTTCTAACCAATATTTTATTTAAAATAACAAATTATATAACGAGGGTGTTGGTGAAACTTCTTCATCTTCAATATTTTTCAAGATCATCATCAAATGTAGATAAAGATCTTTTACCAACACTTTTAATAAATATTTCTACCACATCAACATTTATGCCCAACTCGTTTGTGTAGTATAAAGTTCAGTGTAGGTGCCGAGCGCGAGAGATTCCGCCCACAGAGTACATTATATATTAACTCCGCCTAACTCATTCTAGGAGTGAAGCTACGAGTGCTAAGACAGTATCTTATGGTTCTGTGCGTTGTGGTGGTTCTTCTGGCGCAGACGAGGAAAATGGTTTTGCTGAGAGGCTGCTCTGTGTTTCACTTAGATGTGTAGTGTTGCTGTTGGTTTGCATACTTTTATATTATTATGTAACTACATCCCTTACGTTACGCTGGTGTGTGATTGTGGCAGGGAAGTGTTACAGTGTGATCTAACTTTAATTGCTTTATACTGAATGTACAGTGCCTTACGTTGTCTTATTACTAATTAATTGGGTAAGCAAGAGAGCAACTTGAACATACGCTTTCACACTTTCCTGGTGTATGTCCGAGACCAGAAGTTGGATCACCTTGTTGTATGTTCAACGTCACAAGTGGGATCTTCTGATATATTTCCGAGATATGTATAGATTGTGTTATAAGTGCATCTTTATTTACAATAAACTGTTTCTTTTGCTAACATTACAAATATAATTTCAAATTTAATGACAATCACAGATTATTTACGAAAAATAATAGAAAATTATAAAAACCCTGGCGTCACAACGTATCAGGGTTACGTTTTATTTTCTGCCAACATCCAAAAAGGAGACGGTACTCAATTCGACTGAATTTTTTTGTTTTTATTTCCAGACCGTGAACCGATTTCGATGATTCTTTTTTTATATGAAAGCTGATAGTTCTCGTGTAGACGGTACGGGGTAGTGAATACTTTTACACTGCCACTATACCGTCCTAATATATGTTTCTAATAAAAATATTAAATATGTGTTACACACAACAGACATATTCAAAATGATTAAATATTTTAAACAAGCACAGTTGCTGGAAATATTCTGAATTTTTCATTCGCTTCCTACAAATATAAAATGAAGTAATAAAGCACAAATTAAATTAGTTTCAAACTGAACCATATCGATAAAATTGATTCTAGTCACGATCGTCCATTACTCGATTTCAGTGACTTCCCATTTCTAACATCTACTTGGTCTTGGTACTTGGACTTGAAGGAAAATTGGTGCAGTCAAGAATATCTTTAAGTATGAAACCCACAGAATATGAAATTTGAAACGGTCTTCTAATTAGACAAGGTTGCGGAGTAGAGAAGTTGTTTTGTTTAGATAATGTATAGATTATGTAAAATACATCCATAATCTTAATTATCATCACTAAAAATGTCGTAAGAGGCGACTTTAGAAAATGCCAGAGGGACCAACCCAGCTCAGAGAGCAGCGTCAAAACCACTCTAGTAAACAAGGCTATTCCGGTAATTTCTTCTATTTTTAAAATTATTTCTATTGCGATGGTCGGGGTATTGCCATTTCAGCTTCATTATCTGTTGCGCTATGTCGGTTACTCTGGTTCTGCTGCGGATAACATTGGTTACATTTTTAATTAAGAATTTTTGTTAAACTGTGTTTTGGCAGACAAACTTACTATTTTATTTTGTTTTTTTTTTTTGCTTTTAATTAAAGACGTCTTGTAGAAAATATGCGAACGAATATGTAGAGTAGGAAACTATGGCGCCGCAGTTACGTGACTACCGTCATATCAAAGACTTAAGCCCGGGAACTTAAGCCCGGGAGTATTATCAGTATACCACATTTTGTAATGTGACCGAATATTATGTTTATGTTATAATATTATATATAATAATCATTATTATTCCATAAAAGAATACCTGAGGTAAAATATCATTATGTAATTAATGTTACAAATGCTATTTTCATCTCCAAAATATCTAACGGAACAAAAGAGAATCGCGACAAAGAAACAACGTAAATTATTCCAGTTCTCTGAACGTGAGATGCTTTAAATAGGCTAATAAGCGAATAAAATTTTTTAAAAGACAGAATTTAAAAAAATGCTTTAAAGAATGGATTTCATATATATTTATTATCAATGAACGGTAAGGCTAATTAAATCTAAAGTAATCTTTATAGTTTCAGTAAATATATTAACACAAGGCTGCTCTCCATTGATTTCTGGGAAATTCATGAAGGTTACCTGGTTAATATTCAGCATTATTTATACGTAAACAAATTAACTCTTTTGAGTTAATTTGTACATAAGAAACTTGAAGCTACAAACTGTGGGCTTCAATTTCCTTAGGTTCGTCGATGTAAAAACTGAAGAAAACTTAAAAACGTTTTAATTTTTCCAGAATTATTTGACATTGCTTTTAAAAAAGGATATTTTGCCGTTCACAACATATCGTAACTAATAATATAGAGGTCTCCAATAAAATTTCACTTACACATGAAATACCATAATGCCATCAAAAATATAACTTGTAAAAAATCCAAGTCTCGCAATGCAGTTCTTCTACCGTAAAAAGTTGTAAGATCCATTTAATATCAAGTCGGTTAATTTATTCAGTCCCTATTTAAGGGTGCTTCTGTCTCAAGTTATTACGTAATTAGCTAACCTAACAACATCTTATAGTGACCATATCAATATTAAAATTCTTTTATGTTTTAAATAAATAAATTGACTTGGCAATCGAAATTCAGGCTTCTAGTTTTATCCACAACAAAGTTGTAGGGGGTTGAAAATGGCCTAAACTGCTTCGAGAAAAGGGTGGTACGGCCATGCCGCTTTTTTGCTCGACTTAGCGGGGGTACTGCAGTGCCCCCAGAATTTCACGTGACGAGGTTTCAATTTAGACACAAAACGACGTACAAGTAATATAAGCAGCGGTTAATTTTAAACTCTATTCAATTCAATTTAGTTTGATTATGTGACCAAATATTCGACATATGAAACCATTTTAGAAGCAATGCTAAGAATTGGCAGTCATTGTCAGCGAATAATGGTCCTTTGTAGGATGAATAAAAATTCTCTCTTCAAGCGCAAAGTTTAAAAGCTACCATGTTCACTGTACAGAGAATCACAAACCAACTCTTTATAGTTTTAATTAACGTAATTTTTCTATTGTCGTGAATACAAAATATTTCCACACAATCGAGTTTCTTAGATATGTCTTTTATCTTCTAAACCATCTTCTTATTAGTAACCAAGTCATCATCGGGGTACAGAATTCTTTAATATTCATCAGATAAAATAGTTTAAGCAATAAATATTGTTAGGAATGAGGATAAAATAATAAAAGAAAATAAGAAATATTGAAGGTAGAACTATAATCTCCCACTTGTTTAAGCTGTATAAAGTATCACGCAGTCGACTAATGGGGGCAGTCAGTCTGTAATTCTAAGAGTGCCACTATCGTTACTATGCCCGTTGGGGTATTCTACTTGTGTAGGCAGGGAAGGTCATGTTGCTGGGAGGCTGCCCTGTGTTACATTGCGATTGGTAGTGATGCTGTTGTTTTGCATACTTTGGTGTTATCGTGTAGTTGTATCCTTCACGTTGCACCAATGTGTGATTGTGTATGGTACATGTTGCGGTTGGTCGAACTGTATTTGCTCTATACTGAATGTGTAGTGCTGTACGCTGTCTTATTTCTGATAATGATCAATTGCGTAAGCAGGAGAGCGGATTGAACATCCGCTCTCACACTTTCATTATTTTTAACAATTGGCCTTCAGAGTGAATTCTGATACGAGTAACTTTATTTTGTTTTGATCATTTTGAGAATAATTTCTGACATCATAGGTGTAATAGTTTCTAATATCAGAAGTGGGATAAAGTCCCTGTAACTGTCCACGTATAACCTTTGAATAGTTTGAGAGTTATTACGTCGGTCAAAGAATATAACCCACCTCGCGTCTTGTTTTTATGTTAAATTTCTTAAACCAAGTTTGTTATCATATTTACGACATGGACGAATCATTAAAGTGCAGAGTGAGAGTATACAAGTGAAATGTTTGAAGCCAAAAGTTAGATCCTTTTGTTGAATTTTTAATACGTTCGTGAAAGACTATGATGCGCTTCGCATAGATACCTTTGTTTTTGTTTGATTTGAGATTGTTGATTTACGATATGGACGTACCAGTAAAGTGTAAAGTAAAAGCTAAAAGTCAAATGTTTTGAGTAATAAGTTAAACCTCTTTATTCGATTTGTCAATTTATATTAGAGGTACCCACAAATACTTTTGTTATTCCTTAACATATCCAAATATGTTAACAAACGTTGAAAGAAATGTTGAAAAGAGGTTTTAACTAAATGTGTTAGTTTACATCCAGTGAAAACTTAACTTGTTCGAGTTTTATTGTAATTTTTGACTGTCGAGTTTTGATGTTTTGTGAAGTGATATGAAAATACGTAGCCTACGAAATAATGTAGCCCAATAATTTTAAAGTTTGAAATGTTTAAGCGATATATCAAACAAAGGATTAACTTTTACGTGCATTAAATTAAAAAAATAAACAAATAGCCTGTTTGTATTCTAATGTGTCGATAAGTGTTACAGTTTACTCCAAATAGTCAAAAGCTATTTGGACATGGTCAGGTGCGTGGCCGAGCCTTGGTAAGATTGAGGCTACACCGCTATAAGCTGCTGTTTCTTGGCGGATCTTGAGGCTGGACGGCCGGGCGCCGCCGAGCGCTTGGGAAACTTGATCCTATGATGAGTAACATTTATTTAATAATTTTTGTATTTTAGATTTATGTAAAGGCAAGTCAAGCATTGAATCAGCTCTTTTATTGGAAAATCAACTGCGTTTTCCTGAGCAACCTTTTAAATCGACAGAGGACACAAAAGGGTCCATACCGAGTTACCAAAATGTTACCAAGTGATTAGTACGAGCTGAAGTTATTGTCTGGAGTTAGACGCAAGACTATCCAGGCCACAGCTCAGTATATGGTGCCCTGGAAAGTCGAATGGTGTCCCGAGAGTGGTGCTGCATTTTTTTGAAAATGTGTTCCTGAATTATTTTAATGTTTTCCTTTGTGTGTTACAGTAGCACGTGTGTGTACATGTGCGCGAGTGTGAGGCGAGTGTGTGCCTTGCTGGTTGGAGCGGACTGCCGGGTCCAGCTGTAGCGCGGCCTGGTTTCGGCGGACGCGTGTGCTGCTCACGTGGCAGGTGCCGTCCCGGAGCGCGCGTATGCTGTAAATGGCGGTGCTGCAGAAGTCGTGTTTTGTTGAACATTCATCAGACGCTGTCCTGGCAGGCGCTGTCCTGGGGCGCTGTGTGGGCTGAAGTCGTGTTATAAGAAAATGCATCAGGCGCTGAGCTGAGTCGCTGTGTGCGCGGCGCTGTGTGCGCGAGCGCTGTGTTCGCGGAAGTCGAGTTTTTTTGAACATGCATCAGGCGCTGTCCTGGCAGGCGCTGGCTTCAAAGAAGAGGTAAATTACAATTTAAAATAGTGTGCATGCAAAAAATAATTAATCCAGTTTTACAAAACTTAGTATTTTGGTAGGTATTACTTTTGATAGTTAGGTGTTTGTATTAGAAAAATAGGACATGATAAGCAGTAAATTACTTCTGTCTTATAGTAGTTGTCTTAGACAATTATAACAATGCATACTAGAAGTTTAAATTATAAGTTGTAATAAATCATGATAATATAGTTTTGGTGTATATGTACAATTGCAAGAACCCCTCTCAACGGAGGGTAAAGGCCTCCTCCAGAGAAGACCATTGTAGTCTGTCCCCAACTACTCGCATCCTTTGGGTACCTGCTATTTTTATAACGTCGTCTGCCCACCAATTGGACTACCCCTTTTTATTTGGCCCAGTGGTCCTATCCATGATGTTGTCTTTATGGTAGAGCGATTGTCATTAAGTCTGGCTACATGTCCAGCCCATCGCTATTTTAGCTTCTGTGACTAGTTGAGAGCGTCAATGGCTTTAGTTTTCTGTCTTATGGCAGTATGGCGGATTTTTTCGATCTTCTTAATCTTTAGAATACTTCTTTCCATAATATTTTTTGACTTGTTATGATGTTATTTTTCATTTTTCTAGTAAATTTCCGGGTTTGACAGGCGTATGTTAGTGAGGGAAGTAGCCAGTTTTTCATGACTTTGATTTTCCGTTTTACAGGAAAGTCGTTTTTTAGAATTTCTTTGAGGCTCTAGAACTTCTTCCAAGTGATGTTGACTCTTCTCTCTACTTCCTGTTTGTTGTTGTGTTGGTTAAATGAAATTTATTTAACCAGATAAATGTATGAATTGACATAGGTTATAGGCAGATTTTTGAGATATATATGTATTTTAGTATGATTTGTCATGACATTAGTTTTATTTAAGTTGATTTCTAATCCCACTTTACTACTTTCTCCATGTAGAGAGTTTATCATTAGCTGTAGTTGGTTTGTGCTTTCTGTTAGCAGAACTATATCGTCCGGAAATCTGAGATGACTCAGGTAACATCCGTTTATATTTATGCTAACTTTCTCCCAGTTTAGTTTGCGAATCATGGACTCTATCACCACTATAAAGATTGTTGGCGAGACTGGGTCTCTTTGCCGTACACCTCTTTTTATTTGTATAAGTGGCCTAGTGGTCATCAAATTCACTCTGCTAATACTGTTGTCATAGATGTTTTTAAAGACTTGTATGTAGTCCAATGCCACTTCTCGAGAGAGTAGAGCTTCCCAAACCGATGAGTGGAGTAGAGTATTAAAGGCTTTTTGATAATTAATAAAGACGGCATAGAGTTGTTGAACTTTTTGAATTTTTCTATTATCATCTCTAGAAGTATGTATGGACAACAGTGCAAAAAACTCGCCTGGAGTCCGCCTGTTCTATGGGTTGGAAGTTTTATGTGGTTTCTTTTATTTCTTTTCTCAATTATGGAGGAAAAAAGTTTGTATAGTGAAGTTATATGGCTTGTATGGTAAAAGGAGACCCAAAGCATATCAGTAATTACAGACCGATAAGTCTGTAATTACTGATATGCTTTGGGTCTCCTTTTTTGTAGAGCGTAATTATTTCCGACTCTGATCATTGACGTGGGGGTTTTCGCAATTCAGTATGTTGAACTATCTGGTTAGAAGTTTATCTAGATACATGAATTCTATTTTTATAGCCTCGTTTATGATTCCGTCGGGCCCTGGGCTTTTGTCTACATATTTTAATGCTTTAATTCTTGTAACCACTTTATCTTCATTTATGCTTGCCTCTGCTTCGTCTGCACTACTGCTCGGTAATTTATATGCTGGTAGCTTAGGTGAGCTATAAAGATTTTTGTAAAAATCTGTTGCTATTTTGAGTATTTCCGTTCTATTTTCTATAAAATATTTATTAAAATACGTCAATAAATATAAATAGGTATATAAGATCCATTTATGTAATTGTCGTTATTTTAGTAAAGTTAGGCTTTTCTATTAGGTTCTCACCATTACCATTGCTAATTAGCTACAAGTATAGAGTATACATTTAAGAGTTTTATGTGAGACCCATAGCTTATTAATTGTAATTGTTCCCTATGTTAATTCTAAATTTTATGACTGAATGCGACGAGTATATACTTAGTTAAATTTGGCAATACCATTAAACCCTAAAATAGTATACGCGTTAATGTGGGTAAAATGTTCAGCCGCATATTTATTGCGGTGTTTATCTCTATGCTCGTATCCGAAAGCTAATGATTGTGAATCAGTCAGAGTCCAACTTTAGCCGTTAGATCCTAGAAATTAATGATACTCTATTTATCACCCACTATTTACGAGCCGTGGTAAAACAAAAATCTTTAATTTATGTCTTTAACGTTATTTCAGTAGTTAGGCCTTTCCATTCTTAATACATTGACATACGTAAAAAAAGGGTTTCATTCAAGAATGTTTTATCTTAGAAATAACTTTGTTTGCTTGAACTTGAACAATCATACTTAACAAATACTCGTTACTGCTGTTAGATTAGTAAGAAGACAAAAGTGAAACGTGAAAAAGTAATTTCAACAATTTAAAAAAGAGTTGAAATTACCATTTACAAAAAATATTTTTCTTTGTGTTGTGCTGTTATGTTTGAGATAAGGTATATCATAACCTTTTGTCTCATGAATGAGATAATAATGTTACTAGTGAAAGCAGGATATAAAGACTATTTTGAAAAATAACTCGATATGCTAAGAGCCTAATGGTGACATTTTAACGGGAGGAAATCGTTCTGGTTATCTTTGCATCGAGAGGGTGTTAGTGTTGTGGTGGAATCTTACCGGTCAAGACGGTTTTTTTCTATTATTCTGGCCATACCAATTCTTTTGCACCATATGACTGCCTTGACGGTGTTGAATTTAGTCCATCTATACGGAACCCTCTCTACAAATCAGAAACTTTACAATAGTCTAATGGGATGTGTTGCTTTGAATTAGGTCGAGTATTGCTCGGGTATAGTATTATAAAATAAAACACGTATGGTTTGTTCAACGATCTATTGAACACTAATTGAAAGTAACGAATATGAGCGCTATAACCAAATACAGAGCTACTTATAGTATATACATTACTAAGTCAAACATACCACCCACCAAAAGGGCCTTAAGACCTTTTCTAAATGAACAAATTAATAAAACAAGTGAAGTAACTGAAACAATAAATGCTACTAACAATGTTTATACCTTAAGTTATTTAATGCGTCTCTTTAAAATAAGCTTCAATTTAAAACTTTACAACTTAACATTACAATTTAAATAAATAAAAGCTGTTACTAAATATAAGACTAAAACTTCACACTAATACCAATTTGATACTTAGTTACATGAAATAATACAAAAATACAACTTCAAGTTATGATATTAAATTTAAAGTATTAATCTTTACTAGAAATTAATTTACCATTATAACACACGGTATACACCCGCGTTATGTGGTCTTGTCCAGGATGTTTTTACTTATACGTGCCAGAGCCCACTTGCAAGGGGGCAAATTTTCATCTTTTAGCAACACTATATCACCAACTTCAAACTCAGGTGTTCTCTTTAACCAGTTAGGTCGCTGATTAAGTCGGGACAAATATTCAGTCTGCCAGCGTTTCCAAAACGTTTGAACCAGTCTTTGAGTATGTTGCCACCTGGATAACAGACTGTAGTTCTCTGTAGTATAATTGCGGTCTGGTATCGTAACTGGTGCTTCTCCAATTATAAAATTTCCAGGGGTGAGTACTTGAATATCATCGATCGTGTCCACATCTGTGGATATCGGTGTCAAAGGCCGAGAATTCAGACATGCTTCGATTTGTGTAAGCACTGTCATGAATTCCTAGATTGTTAAGTTCGATGTCAGTGTTTTTCGTAAGTGCTGCTTGTCTGATTTGACACCAGCCTCCCAGAGTCCTCCAAAGTGTGGTGTGTATGGTGGTGTAAAATGCTATTGCGTGCCATCACTTGCTAATTGATCTGCTATGTGTCCAGGCATTTCCAGTCCTGCATTTCTCCACATTTTAACTAACTCCTTATTGGTTGCAACAAAGTTGGTTCCGTTATCGCTCCAGATTTCATTACATCTTCCTCTTCTGGCAACAAAATGTTTGAATGCTGCTATATATGCATCTGATGTTAAATCGCTCACCATCTCTAAATGTATCGCCTTTTCTGCCATGCAAATAAATATGCAAATGTAAGCCTTCTGATTTTAGCTCCTCTTTCTTTACAATTTAGCACATAAACTGGACCAGCAAAGTCGACTCCACTTCGAGAGAATGAACGCGTTGGAGTCACACGAGGCTCAGATAAATCACCCATCAATTGTTGTCTGATAGTAGCTCGTTGCCGCGCACAAGTAAGTCATCTTTGTATGTACTTTTTCACCAAACTATTGCAGCCTATGATTCAGTATTTACTCATGAAGTATGCAACTATAAGTTTAATTCCACCATGCATTGTTTGTTGGTGTGCGTCGACCATAACAAGTGTTGAGAATTTGTTTCTCTTGCCTATGATTATAGGGTATTTTATGTCTTCATCGGCGTGTGCGTTTCCTTATCTGCCGCCCACCCTGAGGATCAATGTATGGGCTTAGGGTCTTCAATATGCTCGTGATCTTAACAGTCTTGTAGATACCAGACCGCAATTATACTACAGAGAACTACAGTCTGTTATCCAGGTGGCAACATACTCAAAGACTGGTTCAAACGTTTTGGAAACGCTGGCAGACTGAATATTTGTCCCGACTTAATCAGCGACCTAACTGGTTAAAGAGAACACCTGAGTTTGAAGTTGGTGATATAGTGTTGCTAAAAGATGAAAATTTGCCCCCTTGCAAGTGGGCTCTGGCACGTATAAGTAAAAACATCCTGGACAAGACCACATAACGCGGGTGTATACCGTGTGTTATAATGGTAAATTATTTTCTAGTAAAGATTAATACTTTAAATTTAATATCATAACTTGAAGTTGTATTTTTGTATTATTTTATGTAACTAAGTATCAAATTGGTATTAGTGTGAAGTTTTAGTCTTATATTTAGTAACAGCTTTTATTTATTTAAATTGTAATGTTAAGTTGTAAAGTTTTAAATTGAAGCTTATTTTAAAGAGACGCATTAAATAACTTAAGGTATAAACATTGTTAGTAGCATTTATTGTTTCAGTTACTTCACTTGTTTTATTAATTTGTTCATTTAGAAAAGGTCTTAAGGCCCTTTTGGTGGGTGGTATGTTTGACTTAGTAATGTATATACTATAAGTAGCTCTGTATTTGGTTATAGCGCTCATATTCGTTACTTTCAATTAGTGTTCAATAGATCGTTGAACAAACCATACGTGTTTTATTTTATAATACTATACCCGAGCAATACTCGACCTAATTCAAAGCAACACATCCCATTAGACTATTGTAAAGTTTCTGATTTGTAGAGAGGGTTCCGTATAGATGGACTAAATTCAACACCGTCAAGGCAGTCATATGGTGCAAAAGAATTGGTATGGCCAGAATAATAGAAAAAAACCGTCTTGACCGGTAAGATTCCACCACAACACTAACACCCTCTCGATGCAAAGATAACCAGAACGATTTCCTCCCGTTAAAATGTCACCATTAGGCTCTTAGCATATCGAGTTATTTTTCAAAATAGTCTTTATATCCTGCTTTCACTAGTAACATTATTATCTCATTCATGAGACAAAAGGTTATGATATACCTTATCTCAAACATAACAGCACAACACAAAGAAAAATATTTTTTGTAAATGGTAATTTCAACTCTTTTTTAAATTGTTGAAATTACTTTTTCACGTTTCACTTTTGTCTTCTTACTAATCTAACAGCAGTAACGAGTATTTGTTAAGTATGATTGTTCAAGTTCAAGCAAACAAAGTCATTTCTAAGATAAAACATTCTTGAATGAAACCCTTTTTTTACGTATGTCAATGTATTAAGAATGGAAAGGCCTAACTACTGAAATAACGTTAAAGACATAAATTAAAGATTTTTGTTTTACCACGGCTCGTAAATAGTGGGTGATAAATAGAGTATCATTAATTTCTAGGATCTAACGGCTAAAGTTGGACTCTGACTGATTCACAATCATTAGCTTTCGGATACGAGCATAGAGATAAACACCGCAATAAATATGCGGCTGAACATTTTACCCACATTAACGCGTATACTATTTTAGGGTTTAATGGTATTGCCAAATTTAACTAAGTATATACTCGTCGCATTCAGTCATAAAATTTAGAATTAACATAGGGAATATACTCTATACTTGTAGCTAATTAGCAATGGTAATGGTGAGAACCTAATAGAAAAGCCTAACTTTACTAAAATAACGACAATTACATAAATGGATCTTATATACCTATTTATATTTATTGACGTATTTTAATAAATATTTTATAGAAAATAGAACGGAAATACTCAAAATAGCAACAGATTTTTACAAAAATCTTTATAGCTCACCTAAGCTACCAGCATATAAATTACCGAGCAGTAGTGCAGACGAAGCAGAGGCAAGCATAAATGAAGATAAAGTGGTTACAAGAATTAAAGCATTAAAATATGTAGACAAAAGCCCAGGGCCCGACGGAATCATAAACGAGGCTATAAAAATAGAATTCATGTATCTAGATAAACTTCTAACCAGATAGTTCAACATACTGAATTGCGAAAACCCCCACGTCAATGATCAGAGTCGGAAATAATTACGCTCTACAAAAAAGGAGACCCAAAGCATATCAGTAATTACAGACTTATCGGTCTGTAATTACTGATATGCTTTGGGTCTCCTTTTACCATACAAGCCATATAACTTCACTATACAAACTTTTTTCCTCCATAATTGAGAAAAGAAATAAAAGAAACCACATAAAACTTCCAACCCATAGAACAGGCGGACTCCAGGCGAGTTTTTTGCACTGTTGTCCATACATACTTCTAGAGATGATAATAGAAAAATTCAAAAAGTTCAACAACTCTATGCCGTCTTTATTAATTATCAAAAAGCCTTTAATACTCTACTCCACTCATCGGTTTGGGAAGCTCTACTCTCTCGAGAAGTGGCATTGGACTACATACAAGTCTTTAAAAACATCTATGACAACAGTATTAGCAGAGTGAATTTGATGACCACTAGGCTACTTATACAAATAAAAAGAGGTGTACGGCAAAGAGACCCAGTCTCGCCAACAATCTTTATAGTGGTGATAGAGTCCATGATTCGCAAACTAAACTGGGAGAAAGTTAGCATAAATATAAACGGATGTTACCTGAGTCATCTCAGATTTCCGGACGATATAGTTCTGCTAACAGAAAGCACAAACCAACTACAGCTAATGATAAACTCTCTACATGGAGAAAGTAGTAAAGTGGGATTAGAAATCAACTTAAATAAAACTAATGTCATGACAAATCATACTAAAATACATATATATCTCAAAAATCTGCCTATAACCTATGTCAATTCATACATTTATCTGGTTAAATAAATTTCATTTAACCAACACAACAACAAACAGGAAGTAGAGAGAAGAGTCAACATCACTTGGAAGAAGTTCTAGAGCCTCAAAGAAATTCTAAAAAACGACTTTCCTGTAAAACGGAAAATCAAAGTCATGAAAAACTGGCTACTTCCCTCACTAACATACGCCTGTCAAACCCGGAAATTTACTAGAAAAATGAAAAATAACATCATAACAAGTCAAAAAATATTATGGAAAGAAGTATTCTAAAGATTAAGAAGATCGAAAAAATCCGCCATACTGCCATAAGACAGAAAACTAAAGCCATTGACGCTCTCAACTAGTCACAGAAGCTAAAATAGCGATGGGCTGGACATGTAGCCAGACTTAATGACAATCGCTCTACCATAAAGACAACATCATGGATAGGACCACTGGGCCAAATAAAAAGGGGTAGTCCAATTGGTGGGCAGACGACGTTATAAAAATAGCAGGTACCCAAAGGATGCGAGTAGTTGGGGACAGACTACAATGGTCTTCTCTGGAGGAGGCCTTTACCCTCCGTTGAGAGGGGTTCTTGCAATTGTACATATACACCAAAACTATATTATCATGATTTATTACAACTTATAATTTAAACTTCTAGTATGCATTGTTATAATTGTCTAAGACAACTACTATAAGACAGAAGTAATTTACTGCTTATCATGTCCTATTTTTCTAATACAAACACCTAACTATCAAAAGTAATACCTACCAAAATACTAAGTTTTGTAAAACTGGATTAATTATTTTTTGCATGCACACTATTTTAAATTGTAATTTACCTCTTCTTTGAAGCAAGAAATAAAAGCCTTTTTTATTTTTATATATGTACATTTATATATTTATTAATTTGTGTACAAAGGCACGGTGACATGTATTTTAATCGAAAGCAAATAAATTTTTAAATTTAAGCTAATCCCCTTGATTGCAAGTTCACATGTTGTTTTAGTTAAATCTGTTCTGTCCGGATTAATTTCAAGCCAGGCTAATTGCGACGACAGAACTTTTAAATGGCTGATTTTTAAATATCGACTTTCGATATGTGATTGGTGTTTTAATATTTCTGTGTTATTAATTTTTATAACACAACAAAGACTAAACTGACATTTATTTATCGAATATGTTTGCCGATGTTTTTCCAAAATTACATAACAGTAAACAATAAAAAAATATAAGCCACACTTAATTAATTTGGTTGTAGTTCTATTATTGAAGACGAATATCGTTTTTTTTTAATTTTTAATTTCTCATAAGACCGTTACCCCAACAGTATCCCACAGTTTTGTGTATATGTTGTCGACTCGCTAATGTCGATGGAATACGCTCTCACATATTACCATCGTGAAATATCGCCCTTCTCTGATGCTCCCACCGGTAGCAAAGCTCACCCATGGTTTAACACTGAATGCGCCCAAGCTGAAAAGCGCAAGCATTTAGCTTAACTATCCTGGGTTGACGCTCGAAACCGCAAAGCTCCGGATATTAGCTCCAAGAAGAGAACTTTCAACCAGACCGCCAAGTCCTGCAAAAAAGCATTACGGAAAGCTAGTTTCGATCGCATTAAATATATTGGCGCAAAACTCTCTGCCAGAACATCCGGCACTAGAGCTTTTTGGTCTCTCGCCAAAGCGGTCGAGACAAACTTCTGTCGGCCTACACTGCCTCCGTTGGTAAAACCGGATGGCACACTGGCTCATACGGCTAAGGATAAAGCGAACTTGTTCGCGTCTCTCTTTGCCTACAATTCACGTCTGGACAGTGGCAACAACGTTCCACCAAAATTACCTCACTGCGAGACCTCTATGTCGGAGATTCATATAACGAATAAGGAGGTTCTTAAAACCTTGCGGTGTCTAGACGTGAATAAAGCTAGTGAACCAGATGGTATACCAGCTATAGTCCTAAAGGCTTGTGCACCTGACTTGTCTCCTGTGTTGACACGCTTGTTCCGCCTCTCATTTAGTACTGGAATAGTACCAAAATCCTGGAAGCTGGCCAACGTGCAGCTTGTTCCAAAAAAGGCAGCCGCGCCGACCCTGCCAATTATCGTCCAATCTCAATTACCTCCATACAAGATGCAAGATTATGGAGCGTATATTGAATGCCCGCTTAATGGCATACCTAGAACAGAATGACCTTATTAGTGACCGGCAATACAGGTTTGGCCAAAATCGGTCAGCTGGGGACCTTCTAGCGTATGCCACACACGTATGGGGCGAGGCACTCGAGAACAGTGGGGAAGCACTTGCTGTTTCCCTTGATGTCTCGAAGGCCTTTAACAGAGTTTGGCACACTAGGCTTTTGGGTAAGCTTTCAGCGTACGGCTTATCCCCTGGTCTGATTGAATGGGTAAAGGAATTTCTGAGTGAACGGTCTCTCTGGGTCGTCGTCGATGGCTGCTCATCCGATCCTATGGCGACTAACGCCGGTGTTCCTCAGGGGTCCGTTCTCTCCGCAACTCTCTTCCTGCTGCATATTAATCATCTGCTTATGCCCGGTATCTATGGATATGCAGACGATAACACAGTTGTTGAGAGATACCAACCAAGTCCTCTGGCCAGTCGGAATCAAATACAGTCCGAAAAAGAAGCTATGGTAGAGCATGTGAATCTCACATTACAGGCAGTCTACGATTGGGGCGATGCCAATCTTGTGAAGTTCAATGTTTACAAAACACAAGCATGTCTCTTCCTTGGCTCTTTCTTTCCGAAATGTATCACTGAAATATACCGACCGCCTTCAATTGTTGCCATCATCATCATTACAGCCCTTCACAAGTCCACTGCTGAACATAGGCCTCCCCCAAAGAATGCCACAAAGCACGGTCCTGAGCCACCTGCATCCATCGACTTCATGCATATCTTACCAGGTCGTCACTCCATCTAGTGGGGGGACGCCCTACACTTCGCCTGCCGGTACGAGGCTGCCACTCGAGAACCTTTCTTCCCCATCGGTTGTCGGTTCTTCGAGCTATATGGCCTGCCCATTGCCACTTCAGCTTACTAATCCGTTGGGCTATGTCGGTCACTCTGGTTCTACTGCGGATATCCTCATTTCTGAGTTTATCACGCAGAGAAACTCCGAGCATAGCCCTCTCCATAGCTCGCTAAGCGACCTTGAGCTTCCTCATCCGGCCAGCAGTGAAGGACCACGTCTCAGTTCCGTATGTCATCACTGGCAACACGCACTGGGTATACAGTCTCGTTTTCAAGTTTTGAGGTATACCTGACGAAAAGATGTGCCGTAATTTCCTAAACGCTGCCCAACCGAGTTGAATCCGTCGATTGACCTCTCGGTCGAAGTTGGACTTACCTAGTCGGACTATTTGTCCCAGGTAAACATACTCGTCAACAACTTCGAGCTTAGTGTTCCTAACAACTACCGGCATAGGTGTGACATGAACATTAAACATGATCTTTGTTTTGTCCATGTTCATCTTAAGACCTATCCGTTGGGAAACACTATTAAGGTCATTGAGCATAGTGCTTAGGTCCTCCAGCGATTCTGCCATAAGGACTATATCGTCGGCAAATCGAAGGTGAGTGATGTACTCGCCATTGATGTTGATACCGTATCCTTTCCAGTCCAGAAGCTTGAAAACATCTTCCAATGCAGCGGTAAAGAGTTTCGGTGATAGACGTCACCCTGTCTTACACCTCTCAGCAATTGGATAGGTTTCGTACTCTGGTTCTGTACTCGGATAGCCATCGTAGCCCTACTGTACAAGCACTTCAACACTTCGATATACCGACAGTCAACTTGGCATCGCTGAAGGGAATGCAGCACCGCCCAAATTTCGACGGAATCAAAGGCTTTCTCATAGTCCACATACGCAAGGCAAAGTGGCAGATTATGCTCCTCGGACTTCTGTACAATTTGCCGAAGGGTATGTATGTGGTCTATGGTGCTAAAGCCTTTTCCGAAACCGGCTTGTTCGGGAGGCTGGAAGTCGTCAAGTCTGCGCGCGAGACGATTCGTAATGACTCTTGAAAACAGCACGTAGACGCGGCTCAGAAGTGAAATCGGTCTGTAGTTCTTCAAGAGAGCGTTGTCGCCTTTCTTGAAGAACAAGACCACCGCACTTCTGCTCCACGCCTCCGGTGTAATGCCACCATGGAGGACGGAATTAAAGAGCTTCTGAAGGACTTCAAGTACCGGTTTTCCACCCGCTTTCAGAAGCTCCGCTGTTATTCCATCCTGGCCTGGGGCCTTGCCGTTTTCAAGGTGCTGGAGAGCCATTCTAATCTCGCTCAGACTGACGTCCAGGATATCATCGGAATGATGTCGGATAAGACTCGCTCTTGGATCGTTACTCACACTTGCGTGTGGCTCCAACCATGACGTGTACAGCTGCCCATAGTACCTCTCAATCTTACTCAAACTCTCAGGTGCCCCGGAAACGATGCTGCCACATTCGGTCTTCAGCTTTGACAGTTGGCTCTTTCTGGCAGACAGATCTCTGGCAAAGACTTTGGAGCCTTGGTTCCGCTCGATCGCTTCTTCAATACGAGCTGTATTGAAGTTGCGTAAGTCCCGCCGCATGCATTTGGAGATATGTCTGTTCAGTTGCCTGTATGCTGTCAAATCTGTTGAAGAATGTAGCTTCATCTCCCGTCTAACAGCCATGAGATTAAGAGTGTGATCGAAGAGTTTTTGTGTTCTTCTGCGGCGGGTCTTGCAGAATTTAGCTCCGACCGCTTGGACAGTTTCCACGAGCTTGTCATTCAAATCGTCCACTTTATTGCAGTCTTCTAGGCACTGAAAACGGTTTTGTAACTCGAGCTGAAAGGTTTCGGGACTTTGGATTAGAGCACGAGGGGGACGGAGCGTTGACTTCATTAGACGAGACCTCTCCAACTTAACGTTTAGGTTCAGTGTGCCTCTAACCATTCGGTGATCGCTGCCGGTTTTCACCCTCGCGATCACTGAGACATCACTGAACAGTTGTCGTCTGGTCGTCATAATGAAGTCAATGTCATTTTTTGTCGAACCGTCGGGGCTCGACCAGGTCCACTTCCTGTGGGGCCGCTTCTGGAAGAAAGAGTTCATCATAAAGGGTCCCTCTTTCTCCATGAAGTCGGCCAACTGCTGGCCCCTTGGGTTCCGTTGCCCTATTTCAAATTCCCCCACTTTCAGCTCACCGTTCTCACTTGTGCCTAGTTTTGCATTGATGTCTCCCAATAACACCGTATATTGGGTTTTGGAGGAATGCATGGCTGTAGAGATATCCTCATACATGTCCTCCACCTCCTGATCGGGGTGTTCCGAGGTTGGTGCGTAAACCTGTATGACCTTCAGCGAATACCGTTTGGTGATTCTGAGTATAAGGTACGCAACCCTCGTCGACACACTCTCAATCTTTACAACGTTGTTAACGAGAGACTTGTGGACGATAAATCCGACACCTCCTTGGGACAGATGGTCGCCCTCCGGGTAATAGAGCAAGTTGCCGGATTCGAGGATTACCGTGTCCTCCCCCTCTCTTCGGACTTCGGATAATCCTATAATATGCCAGCGTAACTTGTCTATCTCTTCTTCCAACTCCACAATCTTCTCGTCAGTCCTCAGGGTGCGTGCGTTGTATGTTGCCAGGTCGAGTCGTTGTAGGTGGCAACCGAACCTCCACCGGAGATTCTTAGCACCCCCTGCCCCGCCGTTACCATGGTCGCCACTGTAGCCAGGAATAGCGGGGCCGCCGGGGACTGGGGGCCGTCTCTTCGTAACTTTCATTATGGGGGGTATATTGCCATAGTTGCCACGCTTGGTGAGCGGGTTGGCAACCGCAGTTTTTTATTGTATTTTTGCCGTTACCAGGAAGATGCTGCTGCCCATCTCCTGCCTGTTTCCCTTTGTCGCCTTTTACGACACCCACGGGAAGATATGGGGTAGTGGATATTCTTAACCGCCACTACACGGCAAGTTCAGTTGTTAGGGTTTGAAATATCCTCAAATTTGAACTTCGGGCGGTTCATTGAGTCCAAGCAGCTGCAAGGAAGCTAGGAGTCCTTGCAAAGGTGCGGCGATACTTCACGCTGGGACAGCTACTTACTTTATATAAAGCGCAAGTCCGGTCGTGCATGGAGTATTGCTGCCATATATGGGCTGGTGCTGCGAAATGCCACCTAGCAGCTTTGGACTCAATGGTAAGGCGTGCTAAGAGGCTTATCGGTGACCCGAATTTGGTTAAATCCAATCTTACCAGCCTCGAACACTTACGTAGCCAGCCTTTCGGTTTTCTACAGGATACATTTCGGAGATTGTGCGCAGGAATTACATAATTTAATTCCACCCTCTCCCTTCCACCATCGGATAACCAGACGTTCGGCCAGTCTCCACCCTTTCGTTGTTGACTTACCACGCATTCGAACCAAACGGTTCGCCACGTCGTTCATCATGCGTACAGCAAAAGAGTGGAATAAGTTGCCAACATCTGTCTTTCCATCCGATTACAGTGTGGGTGTCTTCAAGGCAAGAGTGAATAGGCTTTTGTTAAGTCAGTGCGCTTCAACATCTTAGGCTACATCACCACTTACCATCATGTGGGATCGTAGATAAGCGCTGGCTTAGTAGAATATAAAAAAAATAGCAGCTTAATGCTGCTGTGTTTCGTATGATGAGTGTATTTTTTATATTTTTATTTATTTGCTTTTTAAGGGAAACATACTATACAATAATAAATTACAAAATAAAACATATAAATGTAATATTAAAAACCAATGAAGTTTTCACAGATATCTAATACACAATAAAAGCTTGCGACCACAATATTATGTTGTATAAAAATTAAAAATATGAAATAATAAAACTAACTAAACGGTATTCATAAATTAAACATTAAGTACTAAGCAGTTAAAAGTAACATTATAAATACAACTTAAAGTGATACTACCAATTATATATTGTTTTACAATATTTTCTTTGTAAATATTATATTCAAGGTGAAATATATTTAATTTACAATATCTTAAGTTAACCTTTTTGCATGTACGAGATACAAAATTATTTGAGGCATACCTTGTTTTAACTTTACGTAATGCAAAAAGAGGTTTATTTTGTGCAACTAACCTGTGACACGCAAGATTCACTTTGCATAAAAGTAGGGGAGAGTCGATGATATTATGAAGCAATTTGTATAACAAGCTTTGATCTCATATATCACGGCATTTCTTGAGGGTATTACTGTGTAAGTTATCAATAATGAAGTCTGCAGAAGAATTATATCTTTTTAAGTAACGCAGAAACGTATTCTTTATTGTTTCAATAATTTTAATATAAACTTGGTATTGAGGATTTCAACGTGAAGAACAATACTCAAGAATAGACCGCACCAGAGTGTTAAATAGTATGGTTACTGTTGAAGACTTTTTAAAATCTTTTAGAATACACATAAAAAAACCTAGTATGAGTGTATAAGCCCTAATACTCTTTTAACTGGAAACGAAGCATACCATAATATTAGTTCTCAGAGGAGACAAGCGCCTACATTTTGATTTTTAATTGAGGATAGATGAGATAACTATGGGCCACATCATTCACCTATATTCTGGAGGACTGGTTGCTTGTTTGTCACCATTATTCTTAAAAACAAGTGGGATTTTCTCCTTCATCAATGCAGGTATTTGACAACATAAATAGCGCAAAGATAAACATCCAGACCCGGAACAATTATTTTGTAGCCCATACCAATGTCGTTGTTTTGCATGATTCGAACCCACGGCCCTCAGCAGGCCACAAAGCCGAAAATATGAGGATGTTCAAAATAATTCATCGAGCTGTAAAGAAAGGTGACGAACTGAATTTAAACCGTAAACAAAAATGCACTTGTTCCCGTAGAATTATTATATCTGGAAGCACGGTAGTGCTCTGGCCAAGTCGAGCAAAAAAGCGGCACGTCCGTACCACCCTTTTCTCGAAGAAGTTCAAGCCATTTTTGACCCCCTATTACTATGTTGTGGATAAAACTAGAAGCCTAAATTTTCAGTAACTAAGCATTTATTGTAAATACACGGTATATTTCAAATTTCATTAAATTTGAAGTAGTAGTTTAAGAATTATAACTGGTCAAAATTTATTAATTTTGTCACTCACTCACTGACTAACCAATCATCAAAACTCTAAGGCACTTCTAGCAGACGTAGAAGCTTCAAATTTAGAAAACAATTCAAATCAAGAAAAAACTAAAATATTTTATAGTTACGGTCCAGTTGCAGCTATACTACAGTATACTTGTAGCACGAATGGGTCGGTTCGACCGGGGAAGGACCACGCTCTCACAGAATACCAGCGTCAAATAGCAGCTTAACACTGATGTGTTTCGTATGGTGAATGTAGAGAACCGGAGACCCCTTTTACTGGAAAAGAGGCATTCTATCCTCACGCGTGATAACGCGTCTGCATTTTGATTCACAAACGAGAGTAAATGCAGATGTCTATGGGCCACAGCAACCACTTACTTGAATGAATCAGTGTACCTGCATATGTATAATATAATGGAATTATAGATGTAGATAGTTACCTAGATATAATTATGTTCAAAGGTAACTTGTAAAATGGTCAACGGAATGAAAAAACAAGAATGGGATATGTCTTATGAAGTTGTACCAAAATCCCGCAAACTATTAAGTAGACTAAATTTTCCGCAAATCCGTAGTTGGTTGGAAGTAGATGGTACCGGAAAGGAAAAAAGTAGGACTATCTACAAAAAAATGAGATGCCATCAAAAACATTAATTGTAAAAAAAAATCAAGTCTCGCAACTCATTTCGTCTACCGTAAAAGCAAGTCGGTTAATTTATTCAGTCCTTACTTAAGGGTCCTTCTGTCTCAAGTTATTACGTAATTAGCTAACCTAACAACATCTTAAAGTGACCATATCAATATTAAAAATCTGTTATGTTTTAAATACATAGATTGACTTGGCTATCGCAATAAACAATCTAATTTATATATTATAATATGTATTACTTGTAAGATACATTGCGTTTTAATTTTAGAGAACCGGAGACCCTTTTTACTGTAACAGAGGCATTCTGTGGCGGATGAAAGGAAAAGGGGAGATCTCCCGCCGGGCAAGGTGTTCTACCCGGGGAGCGGCCAACGTTCCGATTGATAGTTCGGAGCTATTCTATATATGCTGCTTTAACTTCGGAACTTTTTAGTGCGATTTAGGCTTCAATGTGTTTCGCTTGTGGCGCGACGACAGCGCTGCCACATCACCCCCCCCCCTGCTCAGACCGGAGGTCCATAGTGCAGTCCAATTGCCGGTGCATCCTTAATGCCGGTGGAGAATGTATGTTGTGTGCATAAGGGCAAATGACGCCGGTGCAAACGATATGCCGGTGTGTAATGCATTCCGTACTACGCACTTGCAAGTTATGCCGGTGAGAACGATGAGCCAGAGCAAGTGCCAGGGATTGCCTTGTAGTCTGCGGTGAGTCGAGAAGAAAGCAAGTAATCTGCGAGAGTGCCGTGAAGCAGAGGCGAGCAGCTTACTGCTCAGAGCCGTGCCGAACACTGTAGCGCAGAGAGTAGCTTGAAGGAACAGAAAGCATTATTATTCCAGTGCTGCGATGAACCTTTGTAAAGCTAGATGGCTCGCAGAATGTGAAAACTGCAGACAATATCTGCTTGGGGGCGAATGAATAGGGTACTTGAAGATGATGACGAAGGTTTGAAGTTGTAGTTTCCGAAGGTTATTGGTTGCGTTTTCAGATCGCGTCGGGTGGTCACCACTGTGGCCTGGAAGGAAAAGGGGAGATATTCTACCGGGCAAGGTGTGTTCTGCTCGGAGAGCGGCCAACGCTCCGATCGATAGTTTGGAGCTATTCTATATATGCTGCTTTAACTTCGGAACTTTGTTAGTGCGATTTAGGCTTCGATGCGTTTCGCTTGTATCGCGACTACAGCTCCGCCACAATTCTATCTTAGTCCCCACGGCTGACAACGCATCTACATTTTAATTTGCAAACGAGTATCTGATGTAGATATCTATGGGCCACAGCAACCACTTACCATCAGTTGGATTGTGTGCTCGTTTGTCACCCTTATTATATATATATATATATATATATATATATATATATATATATATATATACAATGCGTGAGTGTCGTGGAACACTCAGTTGGAACGAAGTTCCTTCCGTAGTATATTATTATTGATAAACATAGGTATAATATTATTGATTAACAAATACAAATAAATGAATTACCAGCGTCTATTAAAATGAAGCGTCATTTGAAATAAAATAATATTTCTTTCATGGCAAAATAAGAAAATGTGCGAGGAAGATGGAGATTATTCCATCTCACTTCCTTATTTCGCCGCCAAGGCCGTCTATACTATGTCACAAGGGGTTAGTGACGAAAAATTCTTACACTTTTTGTCGCCTAGCTCCCATCCGCCAAACCCGCACCGTCTGAAAAGGAACTTCGTTCCAAAAACATTAACTCACTTAACTTTAGTTCCATTGCGTAGTAGCTAAGTTTTAGTCACGGGCCACGGACGCGAATCCCACACGGAACGCGTGTTTGTATGACCTACAAATAATTGTTCTGGGTCTGAATGTTTGGACATGTGTAATTTAATTAAAATTAATATTATCATATAAATGTAAGCGACAGTAGCCTAATGGCAGGGTACGGACCGCTAACTATACGTGAGCACCGACGAATCCATCATTAAACTACTGCCGTGAACCACTACTAACACAAGCATTTTAAGCTTACCAGGAGTGTTTAAAGGGAATATTAGCAATGTTCACAACATTGCTAGGATAAAGAATATGTATGTAAAACACCTCGACGATACAACAAATATTCCTAATGTGCGGGGTTTCACCATTTAATAAATTTAAAAAAAAACTTATAATAAGATGATTATGAATCTTATGAAACGATGAACGAGATGTAATGTAATTTCCCGAACGCTGCCTAGTCCAGTTGAATCCGTCGATTGACCTCTCGGTCAAAGTTGGACTTACCTAGTCGGACTATTTGTCCGAGGTAAACATACTCGTCAACAATTTCGAGATTAGTGCTCCCAACAACTACCGGCATAGGTGTAATATGGACGTTATACATGATTCATACACCGTCATTCTGCTCCCCGCCTCCAGTGTAGTTCCACCATGGAGGACGGAGTTAAAGAGTTTCTGAAGGACTTCAAGTACCAGTTTTCCACCCGATTTCAGAAACTCCGCTGTAATTTCATCTTGGCCTGAGGCCTTGATGTTTTTAAGGTGATGGAGAGCCATTCTAATCTTGCTTAGACTGACGTCCGGAATTTCATCGGAATAGTGTCGGATAAGACTTGCTCTTGGATCGTTACTCACACTGGCATGTGGCTCCAACGATGACGTGTACAGCTGCCCATAGAACCTCTCAATCGATAACGATGCTGCCACACTAAGTCTTTTGCTTCGACGGTTGGCTATTTTTGGCAGACAGATCTGTAGCAAAGACTTTGGAGCCCTGGTTCCACTCGATCGCTTCTTCAATACACACTTTATTGAAGTTGCGTAAGGCCCGCCGCATGCATTTGGATATATGTCTCTTTAGTAGCTTGTACGCTGTTGAATCTGCTGAAGACTGCGACTTTATTTCCCGTCTAACAGACATGAGATTAAGATTATGATCGAAGAGTTTTTGTGTTCTTCTGCGGCGAGTCTTGCAGAACTTAGCTCCGACCGCATGGACATTTTCCACGAGCTTGTCATTCATATCGTCCACTGCATTGCAATTTTCTAGACACTGAAGACGGTTTTTTAGCTCAAGCTGAAAGGTTTCAATACTTTGGATTAGAGTACGAGGGGGACGGAGCATTGATTTTTTTTTAAACCTTAACCCTCACACTAGGATTTTCTCCTGTATCGTGGAGGCAGTTTACAAATATAAATTACACAAGGACAAACATCCAAACCCGGACAAATTATTTGTAGGCCATACAAATACTTGTTCCGTGCGGGATTCGAACCCTCACAGAACAAGTATTTGTATTTATTAGACGAGACCTCTCTAACTGAATGTTTAGGTTCAGTATGCCTCTCACCATTTGATGATTGCTGCCGGTTTTCACGCTCGTGACCACTGAAACATCACTCAACAGTTGTAGTCTAATCGTCATAATGTAGTCAATCTCATTTTTGTCCAACCATCGGGTCTCGACAAGTTCCACTTTCTATGGGGCCGCTTCTTGAAGAAAGAGTACATCATAAAGAATCCCTCTTTTTCCATGAAGTCGGCCATCTGATGGCCACTTGGCTTCCGTAGCCCTTATCTCAATTTCCCTACTTTCAGCTCACCGTTCTCTCTTGTGCCTAGTTTTGCGTTGAAGTCTCCCATTAACACCGTATAGTGGGTTTTGTAGAAATGCATGGCTCTATATATATCCTCATTCATTTCTTCTACCTCCTGATTGGAATATGCCGAGGTTGGTGCGCAAACCTGTGTGACCTTCAGCGCATACAGTTTGTGATTCTGAGTATAAGTTACGCAACCCTCGTCGATACACTCTCAATCTTTACAACGTTGTTAACGAGAGACTTGTGGACGATATATCCGACACCTCCTTGGGACGGATGGTTGCCCTCCCGGTAATAGAAGAATTTGCCGGATTCGAGGATTACCATGTCCTCCCCCTCTCTTACTTAAAAAAAATAAAGCCCCTTGCTGCCTAAATCTTAACTACTTCTCTTTCTGTTTCTTCGGACCTTGGATAGTCCTATAATATTCGAGCGCAACTTGTTTATCTCTTTCTCCAGCTCCAGGATCTTCTCGACAGTCCTCAGGGTATTTGTGCGTTATACGTTGCCAGGTCGAGTGATTTTACGGCCGGTTTCAATTCCCTACAATCAGTTATATATAGTAGATAGCTACCCAAGGTGAACAGATAAATTTAAACTATATGTTACTGTCGTCTCAATATCGCGATGTTGGAAAGCTTAGCAGGGATAGAAGAGAGATGGCTCATGACTTTTGTTAATGCGTCCCTTCTAAGCGTTTTGTTTTTCCTTCGAAGTGATTTTCGTCACCTTTTGTAATAAAGTATTACGATGTATTTAAAATATTATGATTATTATATATTGTTTTCAAATATTGTAGTTGTTAGTATTTAATATAATATTGACAATTATTATACCATATATGTATACATTTCTAATTTAAATTTTGTATCACATAAATATAACATTTTATCTTCGAAAACGAAATCACGAAACGCAGTTGTTTGACGTTCGGAATTGACATTGACACTTGCTTGATTTGACAGCTTGTGTACTCCACAACCAAAAATCGATGAGCTCAGCTGAACTAAGTCATAATAAAATTTTTATATTCCTTTTTCCTAAAATGTTACAATAATTGACATTCATGTTTATTCTTCAAAATAATGTTGGGTGGTATATTTCGACCAAACATTATGTAAAAAGAATTGTTGACAAGTTTCTTTACTCACCTTTAAGAATTACTTTTAAGACTGATGTTATTTTCAATAATAACTCATCCACGGACGAACTTAATCTAAATAATATGAGTATGTAAACTAGAGTCAGAAAATTCACGTCTGCAATTTATTCGAGCATAAACTCAGTTTCAGTATCTACAATACTTCCGGAATCAAATACACCTATCTCATACATTTCGTTATCACTTTCATCACTGAACTAATCCAGTTTTTGGATATTAAATAGGTTTTATTTATTTAAAATACATGACAAATATTTCTAACTTTCAAAATTGGGCGATAGACAATACTCTGACATCTGGTAATCTGAATTATCGCCAGTTAATTGCCAACACGTTGTTGAAACAGTCAGCTGTTTTTTTTCTATGAACCCACATAACTCAGGCAGTTGGTAAGTCCTCCGAACGGTAGATAAATGTGACAGTTAAATATTTCTGTCTATCTTTGATTATTGAAAAGGAAAAATGTAACTATAGATACCAATGGTAGACATTTTAACTTCCAGTATTAGATAGATAGGACTGACCGTTAAGTGGCAACCGAACCTCCACCGGAAATTCTTAGCACCCTTACAGTGTTTTACGTTCATGTAATTATTACATTTAACAACTTCGCTACGGGCTTTAAAATGAATAATTAATGCAGTTTATGGAACGTGGCACGCGACCGGGTAAATGGATCATTAATGATAATGAAATATGCAATATAAAATAATATGTCGCTGTTGAAATGCATTAAAATATTAATATACAATGGTATCAAGTTTTAGTGGCTTTTTCAAAGAACATTACCCTTAGACTAAGATTTTCTCCTGTGTCGTGATCTGTATAAGGTCATTATCTTTATCATCAGCTTCATTTTATTAGCCAGTAAAAGTCCGTTGTATGAAAGTGAAAGCCTGGCAAGCGGAACACCAGACTTCCTGACCCTTTTACTTTACTTTTCAATTTTGTCCTGAGGTGGCGGCACTAGAGAATCCATCACCTCATTCCAACCCGTGAGTGTTTAAGTGGTGGCTACTTGAAAACTGGGAAAGTCCAGAAATTACTCTTGGTCTCTGATAGGTATCAACATCATATCGAATACGTCAGATGTAAATTACTCGGATCGGTGACAGGGAGCAGCGTCTAGTACTGTAGTCACAAATCTACCCAATTATTATGGCTATACTTGTCACACCCAAGGGAGAGGCACATACCCAGCTGTGGGCAAAGTTTACTACCAGCATGCCTGTTAGGGCACAAGAAAGAAATTTCATAATTAAAAAATTGCAATATAATTAAGAATACATAATTATTTCTTCAAAATTAAACGATCTAAATAAAAATAATATTATTAGAAACTATTACACCTACGATATCAGAAATTATTCTCAAAATGATCCAAACAAAATAACGTTACTCGTATCAGAATTTACTCTGAAGGCCAATCGTTAAAAATAATAAAAGTGTGAGAGCGGATGTTTAACCCGCTCTCCTGCTTACGCAATTGGTCATTATGAGAAATAAGACAGCGTACAGCACTACATATTCAGTATAGAGCAAATACAGTTCGACCAACCGCAACATGTAACAGACACAATCACACATTGGTGTAACGTGAAGGACAACTACACGATAACACCAAAGTATGCAAATCAACAGTATCACTACCAATCTCAATGTAACACAGGGCAGCCACCCAGCAACACGACCTTCCCTGCCTACACAAGTAGAATACCCCAACGGGCATAGTAACGACAGTGGTACTCTTAGAATTACAGATTGACTATCCCCCTAAGTCGCCTGCGTGATACTTTATACTGCTAAAACAAGTGGGAGATTATAGTTCTACCTTCAATATTTCTTATTTTCTTTTATTATTTTACCCTCATTCCTAACAATATTTATTACTTAAACTATTTTACCTGATGAATATTAAAGAATTCTGTACCCCGATGATGACTTGGCTACTAATAAGAAGATGGTTTAGAAGATAAGTGACATATCTAAGAAACGCGATTGTGTGGAAATATTTTGTATTCACAACAATAGAAACATTACGTTAATTAAAACTATAAAGAGTTGGTTTGTGATTCTCTGTACAGTGAACATGGTAGCTTTTAAACTTTGCGCTTGAAAAGAGAAATTGTATTCATCCTACAAAGGACCATTATTCTCTGACAATGACTGCCAAATCTTAGCATTGCTTCTAAAATGGTTCCATATACCGAATATATTTGGTCACATAATCAAACTAAATTGAATTGAATAGAGTTTAAAATTAACCGCTGCTTATATTACTTGTACGTCGTTTTGGGTCTAAATTGAAGCCTCGTCACGTGAAAATCTGGGGGCACGGCAGTGCCCCCGCTAAGTCGAGCAAAAAAGCGGCATGGCCGTACCACCCTTTTCTCGAAGCAGTTCAGGCCATTTTCGACCCCCTACAACTTTGTTGTGGATGAAACTAGAAGCCTGAATTGCGATTGCCAAGTCAATCTATTTATTTAAAACATAAAAGATTTTTAATATTGATATGGTCACTACAAGATGTTGTTAGGTTAGCTAATTACGTAATAACTTGAGACAGAAGCACCCTTAAATAGGGATTGAATAAATTAACCGACTTGATATTAAATGGATCTCACAACTTTTTACGGAAGAAGAACTGCATTGCGAGACTTGGATTTTTTACAAGTTATGTTTTTGATGGCATTATAGTATTCCATGTGTAAGTGAAATTTTATTGGATACCTCTACATTTTTAGATGCTCTTACGATATGTTATGAACGGCAAAATATCCTTTTTTAAAAGCAATGTCTAATAATTCTGGGAAAATTAAAACGTTTTTAAGTTTTATTCAGTTTTTACATCGGCGAACCTAAGGAAATTGAAGCCCACAGTTTGTAGCTTCAATTTCTTTATGTACAAATTAACTCAAAAGAGATAATTTGTTTACGTATAAATAATGCTAAATATTAACCAGGTAACCTTCATGAATTTCCCAGAAATCAATGGAGAGCAGCCTTGTGTTAATATATTTACTGAAACTATAAATATTACTTTAGATTTAATTAGCCTTACCGTTCATTGATAATAAATATATATTAAATCCATTCTTTAAAGCATTTTTTTAATTCTGTCTTTTAAAAAATGTCATTCGCTTATTAGCCTATTTAAAGCATCTCACGTTCAGAGAACTGGAATAATTTACGTTGTTTCTTTGTCGTGATTCTCTTTTGTTCCGTTAGATATTTTGGAGATCAAAATAGCATTTGTAACATTAATTACATAATTATATTATTATCTCAAGTATTCTTTTATGGAATAATAATAATTATTATATATAATATTATAACATAAACATAATATTCGGCCACATTACAAAATGTGGTATACTGATAATACTCCCGGGCTTAAAATAAGTCTTTGATATGACGGAAGTCACGTGACTGCGGCGGTATAGTTTCCTACTCTACATATTCGTTCGCATATTTTCTACAAGATGTCTTTAATTAAAAGCAAAAAAAAAATAAAATAAAATAGTAAGTTTGTCTGCCAAAACACAGTTTAGCATAAATTCTTAATTAAAACTGTAACCAATGTTATACGCAGTAGAACCAGAGTAACGGACATAGCGCAACAGATAATAAAGCTGAAATGGCAATACTCCGACCGTCGCAGTAGAATTAATTTTAAAAAATAGAAGAAATTTCCGGAATAGCCTTGTTTATTAAAGCTGCTCTCTGAGCTGGGTCGGTCCCTCTGGCATTTTCTATAGTCGCCTCTTACGACATTTTTTAGTGATGATAATTAAGATGATGGATGTATTTTACATAATCTATACAATATCTAAACAAAACAACGACATCGAAAAGATGACTTGAATATTAAATATATTCTTATTTACTCCGCAAATTTGTCCTATTAGAATATCGTTTCAGATTTCATATTCTGCGGCTTTCATACTTAAAGATATTCTTGACCGCACCAATTTTCCTTCAAGTCCAAGTACCGAGACCAAGTAGATGCTAGAAATGGGAAGTAATGAAATCGAGTAATGGACGGTCGTGACTAAAGTCAATTTTATCGATATGGTTCATTTTGAAACTAATTTAATTTGTGCTTTATTACTTCATTTTATATTTATAGGAAGCGAATGAAAAATTCAGAATATTTCCAGCAACTGTGCTTGTTCTAAATATTTAATCATTTTGAATATATCTGTTGTGTGACACACATATTTAATATTTTTATTAGAACCATATATTAGGACGGTGTAGTGGCAGTGTAAAAATATCCACTACCCCGTCCCGTCCCGTGTATATTGTAAGAGGCGACAGAGGGAAACAAACCAAGAAGTAGGCACGAACATCTTCTTAATGACAGTTAGAAAATAGAAAAATGGTTGCCAACTCGCTTGGCAAGCGTGGTAAGGTGACAGGGCTGTGATTAGCAGTGGGGCATGCAAAGGTTCTAACGTTACTTTTTTTTTCTTTTGTTTTCGTTATGTTATTAAGAAACGAGAAACAAGCATAACTATACTCCTGCATTAGACAGAAATTAAAAAAAGGTTATTTGTTATAATGCACACTTTGTTACAAGAGTACAATAAACATATTACAGTTAAGATTAATGCTAAATTTATAAATAAATTTTTACACCAACTGTCACACTTATTTGTGATCATTTTAATTTTTTTACCTCATGAAATGAAGAGGATAGAATTAAAATATTATAGTATTTAATATTATTTTAAACTCCAATTTTAACGCTAAAAATCTTAAAGGAGCAGGGTTGGACAATTGCGGGAACGTTTTTAGTTTCATTGTTAATTTACCAAAATAATTTAAAATTAAAAATTTTGTACAGGCAACTTCAATATAAGTTATTAAGAATAGCTCAAAAGCCATTGGTCTGACTTTGATCATATTCATATGGGACCACACGAGAAGTACTAGCTATCAAATAAAAAAAGAATCATCGAAATCGGTTCACCCAGTAAAAAGTTATGAGGTAACACACATAAAAAAACATACAGTCGAATTGAGTATCGTCTCCTTTTTGGAAGTCGGCAGATAATAATTTAAAATTAAAAATTTTGTACAGCCGACTTCAATATGAGTTATTTAAGAATAACTCAAAAACTTTTGGTCTGACCTTGATCAAATTCATATGGGGCCACACGAGAACTATCAGCTTTCATATAAGTCATCGAAATCGGTTCACCCAGTACAAAGTTATGAGGTAACACACATAAAAAAACAAAAAAATACAGTGGAATTGAGTACCGTGTCCTTTTTGGAAGTTGGCAGAAAATAAAACGTAACCCTGACAAGTTGTAACGCCAGGGTTTTTATAATTTTCTATCATTTTTCGTAAATAATCTGTGATTGTCATTAACTTTTTACAGTGGTAGAGCCACGCGGCAGCTTTTGCTGTCGCACGGATGGGCCGGCTCGAACCGGGGTTGTACCACGACCTCACAGAAAACCAGCGTGAAGTAGAGGTTTACCTCTGCGTTTCGTTTGGTGAGTGCAGGTGGCCGGAGGCCCTTTTTACTGGAAATGAGGCATTCCATCTTAGTCCTCACGGGTGACAACGCATTTCCATTTTGTAGATGTAGATGTCTATGGGCCGTGGCAGCCGCTTGCCATCGGGTGGACCGTGTGCTCGTTTGTCACCCTTGTCCTGTAGAAAAAAAAAACTTTGAAATTATATTTGTAATGTTAGCAAAAGAAATAGTTTATTGTAAATAAAGATGCACTTATGACACAATCTATACATATCTCGGAAATACATCAGAAGATCCCACTTGTGACGTTGAAAATACAACAAGGAGATCCCACTTCTGGTCTCGGACATACACCAGGAAAGTTTAATTGTTGAAAATAGTAAAAGTGTGAAAGCGTATGTTCAAGTTGCTCTCTTGCTTACCCAATTAATCATTATTATAGTAATAAGACAACGTAAGGTACTGTACATTCAGTATAAAGCAATTACAGTTAGATCACACCGTAACACTTCCCTGCGACAATCACACACCAGTGTAACGTAAGGGATGTAGTTACATGATAACACTAAAGTATGCAAACCAACAGCAACACTACACATCTAAGTGAAACACAGAGCAACCTCTCAGCAAAACCATCTTCCTCTTCTGCGCCAGAAGAACCACCACAACGCACAGAACCATAAGATACTGTCTTACTGTCTTAGCACTCGTAGCTTCACTCGTAGAATGAGTTAAGCGGAATCAATATATAATGTACTCTGTGGGCGGAATCTCTCGCGCTTGGCACCTACACTGAACTTTATACTGCACAAACGAGTTAAATGTTGATGTGGTAGAAATATTTATTAAAAGTGTTGGTAAAAGATCTTTATCTACATTTGATGATGATCTTGAAAAATATTGAAGACGAAGAAGTTTCGCCAACACCCTCGTTATATAATTTGTTATTTTAAATAAAATATTGGTTAGAAAAACTACTTAATTATTTATTTTTTATTAATTTCCATTAATTTGTTTTGTTGAAAACTTGTAACATGTGATTAAGATGATATCATTGTAATTAAAGTATTTGTGTTTAGTAAGAACCTCTCCAGCATATCACTAATTTTAACATAAATACGAAAAAGTAAAATTTTATCAGCCTATGGTAATTTAGGAAAACGCAATTTAGTCACATGTCATAACAATAATAAATTTCTCAAAGTTAATATGTTAAATAAAAATAACTGTCCACTGACTTCGATAATTTACTAGATATAAATTGCCCAATGGAATTATATAAATCTTTCATTAATATATACACTAATATATGTAATGAATGTTACAGATGTGAACCTGTAAAGCTAAATAAAAGTAATAGGAATAACAAAAGCTGGATAAACGATAATCTAAAAAAATGATTAAAGAAAGAGACAGACTTTTAATATATGGTGCAATGATCCACAAAATATGATAAAACGATTGAACTATACTAAATATAGAAATAAGTGTAAAAAGCCATATTTAAATGTAATGTTGAGTATGATAAGCAGAGTATATTGGATTGTAATAATAATATTAAGAAAATATGGGATAAGAAAAATAATTTATTGGGAAAGAATAGACAATCTTTAGACAGTTTAATACTTTCAAATATGGAAGGGCAAGGTAGTATAAAGGAGATATGTGATAAGTTCGCTACTAGTTTGTCTAGCGAAATAGATAAAATAAAGCATGTATGCACTTAGAATTGGTTGGTGGGAGATAACTATGTTAAGAGATCGGACATGTGCATGAGATGGCAGCCAGTTAGTAGTAAAGATGTAAAACAGGTAATGGATAAGATTAACAAAAACAAACCACCTGGTAGCGATCTTGTGCGGATGTCTGACTTGAAATTAGTTTTGAATAAAGTCAGTCCCATATTAGCTAAGTTAATTAATTTATCTGTTAGCCTACATAAATTTCCATCAAAATTAAAAGAAACCATCATTCGTCCCATCCATAAAGAAGGTGACCGTAAAGTTTTTAATAATTACAGACCTATAGCTATTGTATCTAGTATTGACAAAATTATTGAAAAATGTTTAGTAAATCAACTGGGAAGTTATCTACAAAAGAATAAAATATTTCAAAAGGGTAAAAGTACAAACACACTGTTATCAACATTAACAGATGAGATTAATTCATATTTAGAAGATAAAAAATTTGTAGACTTAGTTTTTTATGATTTAAAAAAATCCTTCGATACCTTAGAAACGGACACACTTTTGAATGGAATGGACGAATGTGGTGTGGGGCAACCGTTAAACCCATGGTTCCGCGATTACCTAATGGCGCGATATTTTCCTGTGAAGATAGGGGACACGTTCAGCGGGGAGACCGATGTCGAATGCGGAGTTCCGCAGGGATCAGGGATAAATAGTCTATGTGGAGTGCTCCACCACTGCTCAGCTTATATGTTCGCGGATGATTTATGTACATTACGCTCCGGGACTGATCTCGCTGAGGCGTGTTGCCAAGTGCAGCATGATGTAGATGCGGTCGTTGAGTGGTCGCACGACAATGGTATCATTTTGAATTAAGAAAACACTAAATTACTTATCATACACTCCCCTTACTTAAAGTCTTTAAATTCACCTCCGTTTATGTATACTCCTAGTTATTTTTGCATTCATGATAACCTATGTAATTCTATTGAAAGGGTAGATCGCGTGACTTATCTTGGTGTTGTTGTGGATTCAGTATTTTCATGGTCATATCATGTGGATTTCATATGTAATAAACTAAGATTTCTTCTGAGTAAGTTTTACCACTTAAATTTTAAAGTACCAGTTACTACATTGAAAACACTGTATTTCTCACTTATAGATTCTATTCTCAGTTATGCTCTTAAAAGTTATGGTCTTACATTCAGAAGTAATATTGACAAGCTGGAAGCTCTTCAGATTAGATTTTTAAAATTACTCCTAAACAAAAAAGACTAAAGCTAATTGCAAAGGTAACTACTCCAATTATTGAAAATTTTTAAGATTCTACCGGTTAGTTTAAAGCATAAATATCTACTGGCTATAAATAACCATGACTATCAAAAGCTAAACTTAACGATTGTAAAACAGAATCAAGGTACCCGGTCGATATCCGAGGATAAGTTCGAAGTAACTAGAATAAAAAACTACTTTGGAAATAGAACATGAAAGAAACAAATACCGTATATTCTGAATAGTCTGCCCAAAGATATTTGACACGAGACTAAGAAAAATGTATTTAAAAAGATGGTTTATAGACACTTTCTATCAATATCTAATTAAGGAAAAAAAGTTTTACTATAGATATCCTTTAAGTATTATTGTGAGACTCTGGATCCCACAGAAAAACTGTGTAAACAGTTTTGTGGGAATATGTTTTACTGTATGGTTGTGTCGATTTGTTAAGTAAAATAAAGAAAAAAAAAAGAAAAAAAAAACAATTTAATGGAATGAAGTTTTTCATTAAAATTATATAAACCTAAATTTGAATTGAAATGTTTTGCTCTTTTGCTTCTACTAGCTTCTTTTATCTAATGATATAATAAATGAAATATAGTTACAACGTAATAATTATAATAAATATTAAGCTAAGTAGCACATGTATTGATTATTTTGTCATTATTAACTACGTAGTTACATGTGATATCCGTCTGTAAAAAAAAAAACTATCACACCTATTCGTACCGTGTGTCTTTCCACATTGTCTTCATCTCCACTTGAGCAATGGATTTGGAAGGGTAAAAAGCATTTCATCATAGTTTAAAATCAAAATAGATTAGTTATATCAATATAGCAATGAGAATTTGTTGAGTGAATTCTCATTTTTAATTTAAAAAAAACTAAAATTGTGAAGTACAGAGGAGCCATTTACAGCGAGCTTTTTATGTGACTCTCATCTCACTTCTTTTTAAAGTAAGATACGAGGGTGGATTGAAAAGTACTCGGCCTAACCAAGAAAATAAACAAATACTAAATCAGTTATATTTTTATTTTTCTACATAATCACCATCAAGTTCAATACACTTTTGCCACCTCCCCTTCCAAGCATTTAGACCGTTGAAAAAAAATGATTCTTCCTTAGAGTCAAAATATGCGTCTACAGCTGCTTTGACCTCGTCGTTTGTCGAAAATCTTTGACCTTCCAAGTGCTTTTTTAGGTTAGGGAACAGAAAGAAGTCTGATGGTGCCAGATCAGGTGAATACGGCGGATGCGGTAACAGTTCAAAGCCACAGTTGTGAATTTCAGCCACTGACTGTACTGACGTGTGAACACGGGCGTTATCTTGATGAAACAGGACTTTTTTTCTGAGCATTCCTCGACGTTTTTCTTTTATTTCCTCTCGTAAACGACGTAGTAAGGTGCAGTAGTAATCAGAGTTTATATTCTGACCCCTTTCAAGATAATCAATCATAATCACACCTTTCGAGTCCCAGAATACTGAAGCCATCACCTTATTTGCCGACAAAATCGACTTAGCCTTTTTAGGGGGTGGTGAACCAGGTCTTCTCCATTGTTTTTATTGTTGTTTTGTTTCCGGTGTACAGTAATGAACCCATGTTTCGTCCATAGTAACGAAACGATTCAAAAAATCATCTGCATCGGCTTCAAATAACTCCAAACAGTCGCGTGAAATAGTCAATCGCGTCCTTTTTTGTTCAACTGAAAGCAGTCGCGGAACCCACCTCGCAGACACCTTGTGGAAACCCAACTCGTTGACAATTATGTTTTGAGTTCGTTCATAAGAGATGCCTATAATCTCGGCTATCTCTCTAATTTTTAATCTGCGGTCTCCCATTATTAAATCAAGTACTTTTTAAATATTTTCGTCAGTATTTTACGTCGAAGGCCTTCCAGAGCGGGGTTCATCTTTCACACTCTCTCTACCACGCTTAAATTCTGCTATCCATTTTTTGACGGATGGATATGACAGAGCACAATCGCCTAATGTACTGACCATTTCATCATGGATGGCTTTTGATGATAGCCCCTTCTTATGGAGGTACTTAATGACGGCACGCTGCTCGATTTGCTCCATTCGCGGAAATTATGTCCGATTACTTTGTTAATAAATTTATAAAATCACAACTAATTATCGCACACGTTTCGAACTTCACACAATAAACTAGTCTAAACTGAACTAAATAATGTGGGTAGATTTGATTTTTAGAATTGAATGGATCTGTGTTAGGCCGAGTACTTTTCAATCTCGTATTACGTGCCATATGTCGCTACATTAAGCCCCGTACCTCTACACCTTGTTGAAAAAATTTCGCTCGCTGATTGGCTAATTTAAATAATCTCTTGTTTCAGGAACTCGAGAAGACTGCTTATTTTTTTTATAGGGAAAATAGTACATTTTCAGATTCATAAAGCCCTCTCACATAAATAAATAAAAATATTAAAATTTAGATTTTTTAGCAATTCATTTTACGGGAATGTCTAGAAACATATTAAGCTTAAAATCATTAAATAAGTTGGATTTATGTAGTGTCTTTTCTTTAATTATATTTACACAGAAAGCAACACGTTGAATGAAACTTATTTTTATATTAATTTTTTTTTAAATCTTTTTAAATCCCAATCAAAATCTGCAGTTCTTAAATCGATTTTTTTCCTTTGTTTGGATAGGATAAGTTGGTTAACCAATAATAAGGACATCCTACTTTCTATAGAGAAGATAGCTGTGTGCTTCTGCGTGGAACCCTATAATAATCCAGATGCAAGCATCATTGTAGGCTCATTTTGCGTAGATCAGATCACAAACTATTAATTAAAAGCTGAAGGGTGAAAGTAGCCCAGGGTTAAAATCAACATTTTAATCCCTCGTGACCATGATTGCTGCAAAGTACTAATAACATCAGGCATTTGAGCTGAGTTAGAGTTATAGCGATATATAAAATGTGTAAAATTTTTTCAAATCTCTTAATTTTAGGTTACAAGCACAGAAAATACGGAATTATGTCAGCTTGTGGAAAAATTTATAACAAATTGATCCCGTACCTGGAATCTCACTTGGTGTGCGTAATGAAACAGATTTAAACACTAAAATTACAAAAACTACAGACGCGAAGGGTGGCTTATGAAACAATCTAAATACTTGTGGTTTATTGACGTTAGTTACCAAAATTTTATTTAGTCTAGTTTCTAGTAGAAGCGGAAGAGAATCCACTACCCTACATTTGAAATTTCATAAAACGGCTCTAGCTTAGTTTATTTCTTTTATCAGCCGTGTCCGTCAGCATGTTCACTACAATCTCCTCATGTACGGTAACCCATATCAGGGCGACCCTAACTTCCTTAAAGTTGATTTTACATCGATCTCAGTGAACCGCTGAAAGTTGAGGATCAAGAAATTCTTAATCTATTACTAGTGACGGCAATCGGTATTTGTTTTATATACATTTTTACATTAAGTTTTGGCCCATTTACAGCAATTTAAGTATTATTAAAATCTGCGCGTTCTGACTAGTCAAGTTCTACATTTAGTTAAATTTCACATAAATAAGAAATTAAGCAAAGTTATACTGAATATTTCATATAATTTAAACCAGACACTGATTCTACGGCGTGAATAGCACAAAGTTATGATTAATTCCAGAATTTAGCGTTTAGCTAGTTTATGTGCCAACGGTAATACGCGGTCGTTTGTTTATAAGCGATTAATTAAACTCTATAAAACTTAAGGGTTAATTAATATTTCAGATCATTAGAAAAAAATTTATGAAAATTATTATAATTAAATTTCAATTTATGTTTAATTGGAATAGTTATTGTTGTGAATATTTATTACAGTTAGGGATAAAGTATCAACGGAGAAAATATTATATTTTGATAAATTTTTTTTAAGGATTGCAAGAATATTTGTTTTAATTGTAGGAGTTATTATTCAACAGGTTGGAAGAGGAATATTCTTTCTACCTATTCCCCGGCAATGTCATCGTACTACAATAGTTTTAACGGGTTGAAATTTAATTTTTCGAAGTAATCTGCGTATATAAATATTAGCTCCGTGTTATCAATGAGTCAGTTTGGACTGGGAGCAGCCAATTTTCCACGCTCTCTGCCCAGCTGGAGATCTCCCCTTTTCCTTCAACGGCCAAACCCCTAAATAACAATTTGAAGTGTTTGGGTTACACTCTACTGATTACCGGACGAGGTTCTGGTAATAAAGAAAAACTCTTCAAAAACGGTGAACACAATTTTTGTTCATTGTTGATAGTAATATTACAATTTTAGAATGAGTAGAAAAGACCCATAATCTAGGAGTTATAATTAGCCCTGACCTCAGATTCGAAGAATACATTGCTGGTGTTGTTAGGAACTGCTTCTATCGGTAAAAAATATTGTACAGGATACGTGAATATCTAAGTATCGAACTACGTAAGAGGTTATCTGACGCACTTGTATTATCAAAACTTAATTATGCTGACACTGTATATGGGCCATGTCTGCTGGCGCGGACCGCACACCTTATTCAAAGTGTCCAAAACTCTTGTGCAAGGTTCTGTTTTGATGTGCCACCAAGAGGTCATGTAAGCCCATTCCTTAATGATAATAACATCCTTAAGATGGCCGCTAGACGCAAACTCCACTTTGCTTGTGCTATATTTGGTATTATGAAAACAAAAAATCCAAAGTATCTGTACTCTAAACTAGACTGGTGTCGTGAACACAATAAGCATCTGACGCGTGTTTCCTCTCGCATATTAAGTGTCCCTCGACATAGTTCGGCGGCCTTCAGAGGTAGTTACAAATATACAGCCACCAACTGCTGGAATAATATACCTCCACCACTACGTAATCTAAAGACAATAGGGAATTTTAAAATACACTTAAATAAATTTTTATTAAACGAACAAAAGGGAAGTATAAATGTTTGAACATTTTTTAATTAAGAATTACCTATGTAGTATTTCTAATCATAAATTTAAATTATACCTTTAATGATAATTTACTGCTTACTAAGTATTTATTTAATGTATACCTAATATGTACCTGTTACTTTGTATTTATTAGTACTTACTTATTACTACTTATTTAGTACTATACATATTTATAATACTTGTCTATATTATTATATTATATTATTATTATATTATTGCATATAATCATATATTTATCATTAACATTTTAGTAAAACGTAGGGACTCTGCACAGTACCGTCTACGGTACATCTCGCATGAGGTATAGAATAAGAATTTAAAAAAAAATACTCGCTCGCATAAAATTGACCGTCAGAACTTGCTCGGGGCCGGCTGAAAATCAGCGCCGCAAGCTCGCGGCATATGCTGAGACGGTCCCTTCTACCAATTCATCATAGCACACCATTTTTTTTAATGGACGCACTTTTATTTATTCTAATTTTTGTTTGTTTGTTAGTTTTTAAGTCATTTGTTTTATTTTTAATTGTAATTTGTCATGTGTGTAGAAGATGTAAGTGTTGGAATAAATGTCATGTAAATGTCTTTATGTCTTAGTGTGAGTGTATAAATTCTATGCACACCAACCCACTAACCAAACCAATAATTAATTTGTTTAATAAAACATATAACATACGTTTTCTATAGAACTGATGGAGATGATGTGCTAAAGGTTCCTAAATTAAACTCAAAAAAGTAGAACCTTTCCTGGGTAAATATATAAAAATTTTCAATAAAATCACTATAACTATGTTGCAACAAACCGACATAAAATTAGAAAACCTTGTTATAGAAATTTGTTAAAACAGATCACTATATTAAGTATACTAGTGTGTGGAAATTACTCCGCTCCCTGGCCGATTAAAAATATATATTGATAGACATATTACATTGTATTGATTTTGTAAAAGACATTGTAGCAAAATATTTGATAGATACAAGAGCTTCTTCTAACTTTCGAAGACCATGTGAGAAAATTGCTCGAAGAGGGTAGGGTCAAGAGTACTCGGATACCTAGACGTGCATGTATGAAGAAGATAATGAATCTGAAAGAAGCGAAAGAGGTATGTAAGGATCGTGACACTTGGCGATCTGTTCTCTCTGGCTACCCCGTCAGGGATTGTGCGTGAAGATAAGTAAGTAAGTATATATATATAATCTTTATACGTGGTAGAGCCATGCTGCAACTATATTAGTAGTATAGTTGTAGCACGAATGGATCGGCTCGACCGGGGAAGGACCACGCTCTCACAGAATACCAGCGTAAAATGGCAGCTTAACACTGCTGTGTTTCGTATAGTGAGTGTAGAGAACCGGAGACCTTTTTTATTAGAAAAAAGAGGCATTCTATCTTAGTCCTCACGGGACACAACGCATCTGCGTTTTGATTCGCAAACGAGGATAGATGAAGATGTCTATGGGTCACAGCATCCACTTACCATCAGGTGGACTGTGCGCCCGCTTGTCACATTATCCTATAAAAAAATTAACGGACTACGCCAACTTGGTTACTGATATGAAATAGGGAAACTAATAAAAAACCCCGCTTAGATATGTCAATTTTTTCGTGAGTTATCGTGGCCACATACAAAAACAACATCCAATTCAATTCAAGGTAGCAATACAAAATGTTTTTTTAGAAAATTTAAGATTGAAGAAATAAAACAAAATATTATAAAGATAATTTCAAAAGTTTAACCATAGTAGTCCATAATTTAAAAAAAAATATTTAACCCAAAATTTCGTTGTAGTCGACTGAATGGTAGAGTCACGCATAGAAAACGAACTAAAATCAAATTTTTATTTTTGTCCCAAACAATAGCAGGCGCTCTCAAAAGTTTCATAATAATTGGATAAATAGTACGTGAATATGGAACAAATAAGGTAACATTCATTTTATACCGGGTATTAGTGAAACGCTCCCCAAAACGAAGACAGACGATAGTACTAACGATACCTTTGATGATGGGTCAGAAAGAAATTCGATCCCGAGGAAAGAAAATCATCTTTTCACAACGTTTTATTAATTTTATTTACGCTCCATCATGTTAGTACGGCTGAATGAAACGATATTTTTTTTTAAATTCATAAAAATACTTAAACATTAAACCAGCAGTGGAATTACAATCCGCTGACTAGCTGACACATGTCACTACTGGGCACAGGCCGCAGAGAGTTTTTGACCTAAAAAGTGTTCGCTGCGCTGACCATAACGTGGGATCGTCTCTACTGGGGAACTTCTCTGATATGCAGTTTTTCCTTCATCGCCGAGAACGTGGTAAATCGACACTTCAAATTGAAATAAAAATTAATGCTAAAATATACAATAATGCTTATGTTCTATGAAATTTACGTTTGGACCAGTTTAATTACCGCCTATGACAAGTAAATAAAAATATAAAAAGCTTTGTTTACATAAAATCTTCTATCTTTGATATTTAAAGTTTTGTTCTGCAAGAGCCTGTTCATATACACTTATGTGAGCTATGAAACCAGAACTACCACAAAAATCGTCGGTAAATCATGCCAGTAATGGTCACCAGTCTGTTTAAGTGTGACAATTTTAATGCTGCATGAATAAGTATTCAGTAGCATTTTAAAATTTAATTTTATCTGTTACTTGTCATTAGTTTATTAAGGAGAAAGTACAGGGCGCTATAATTAAATTAAAACTATGAAAGCCAAAACTATACCATCTAGTAATATCAGCGATAAAAGGTTGGGGTGCGACTAGCTGAGAGAAGACCCTAAAGCCGTGACCATTTATTTGTTATATAAATAAGGCATAAAGTGATGTTAATTCTTTTACAAATTCTGTTTCTGTTAAAAATACGCTATAAACACTAACTAATTGACGATATGACCATTTCATGAAATAGCAATGTTATGTTAAGTGATTAATATCGTCAAGCAATCTCTATTCATTGATTTGGTCAAGATATATCATGACATGTTCAACAAACATTGTTAAATATCATAAAATGACACCATCTCATGAAATGATATACTACTTTTAGATATATGATCAATTTTACGATCTGGCTACAACATAATATGTAAAAATTTCTTTGACCAAACTATAAGGATAATGATAATTTTGCAATAATTGCAGGCAGACCAGTTTTAATCAATTTACATATAGATTAGTAATTGAACTTAAAACCATATCAATTTGCACACATTTGATAGACGTTTATTTAAGTTATTACGCTTTTAAAATGAAATAACGAAAAAACAAAAAAAATAACGTTAGGAATTTTAAAATTATTTTATAAATCGAATTAGTTAAACACATGAATGTAAGTTTACATTACTTAATTTATTAGTAACTATATGCAAAATACATTTTCCATTTGATAATAGATGGCAATGTTTTGAAAATTAAAACGTAGATAAACACTGTAGTTTCAAATTATTATACAACGGTTAAAACTAATTTTAAATATATTTATTAATATGGTATTTATTTGAAAAAAAAAAACGCACATCATCCCGCCTATAACCAACAGAATAATATATAATAGAAAATTAATATCTAAAGAGAGGAAAATACTTAACCATGTTTTCTTGAATTTCCGTAATCGGATAAAAAGTAGTATATAAGATGCTTCGGGTCATTAAGCACCTACATACAAAATTTCATGGAAATCGGTTTTGTAGTTTTTGCGTGAACCTTGAATACACAGACAAACAGAAAGACAAAATTTCAAAACGTCATTAATTTGGCTTCAGTACCCTTTATTTAGTCCCCTTGAGTTGTATTTTTCAAGAATATATAAGAAACTAGCTGTTGCCTGTGAATTCCTCTGCCTAGATATTTTACTTTAAACCATAGGTGATCCATCAATAATCGCACTTTCATATTAAATTCCATCATCATCTTTAGGGATGATTTCCGTGATCAAAGCTGTATAGCCGATTTCCTTCCCCAGGACTTAAACTATCTCGGTACCAAATTTCATCTAAATAGGTTCAGCGGTTTAAGCGTGAAGAGGTACATTTGCTTACGTGGCGATAAGCGATGTTTTCCCCCACCTCACCCGCAGTACGCCCGACCGCCTTGCGTGCGCCGGACCGCACAAATTAATATCGTCGTTACTTTTAAATTATGTGATCAAGTTACTAGTTTAAAAGACATAATTTTGAGTTTTTTGTGAGGAAATTCCCAGTAGCAGCTTGGAGTCCGGAATTAGGCGGTCATTTAAACCCTTGCCTCGGAAAACACGAAAAGCCATTAGTCTTGCGCTTGATCTCTTTCCTGTCATGGCGGGATGTCGTGCCAGCAGACTATGAGAGTGATATATTATTATAATGCACCTGTACTTACGCACACACTCACATAAACCTGTCTTACGCAGATGGCTTGTCGAGACTCATTGCTGTGACTGATTGTCAGTCTGGAGGACTTTTTACTGCTAAAGATATAAAAAAGAAAATAAATCGACAGGTTAGAAAGAAAATTACATTTTATACTAGAGATAACATTTAAAACAGGAGTCCTCAAGCAGTACTTTCTCAGCTTTCATGGAAATATTATAAGGCAGCCTGCATAAACAAATGATAATCTATATAATCTAAGCACATATGAAAGTGTGATATGCCCTATGTTCTAAGACAAAGAATATACTATTTATAGACGGTTCATAAAGAAGGGAGTCATAAAGAAGTCTTCCATTTACGCTATTATTTTTTTTATTGTCATAATATCATTGTTTACATTATATCATTGTTAACCTCCGTAAAAGAGAATTTTCAGAGAATATATTTCTCAGGACATAATAATAATAATAATAATATATTTATTTGCTTAAACATGGTATGAAAAGGTTTTACAAATAATATACAATTGAGCAACATGTTTTGCTACAGTTACATATAGCATGCAAAAGTTTTGTTTTGTACATTAAGGGTTATGATTAAAAAAGTCTATAATGCTGTAGAAATTATTCTTAGTTAGGTATTCTTGTAATTTAGATTTAAATAATTTAGTATTTAATATTTTTAGATCATTTGCTAACTTGTTATAAATACGTACACACATAGATAGACAACTTTTATTATATTTACTTATTCTAGGTGTGTTACTTAAAATGAGCTTGTATGAATTTCGTCGGTTTCGAGGATTTGCATCATTTGCCGTGTTAAATAAATATTTATGCTTCCATACGAACATGCATATTTCATAAATATAAAGACACGGGAAGGGTAATAAGTCAAGTTTTTTAAACATCTGTTGACATGAATCAGTTGGTTTAAGCCCACATATTGCTCTGATGCATTTTTTTTGTGCACTAAATGCTCTATTTTGATCCGTGCTTTTACCCCAGATTATAAGTCCATAGCGCAGTATTGACTCTACGTATGCATGGTAGGACAGAACAGCCGTTTTTATGTTTGTAACGTTTTTTAAATGTTTAAGGGCGTATGCAAACTTATTTAATCTCGTAGATACATCGTTTACATGCAATTTCCAGTTTAAATTTTCGTCTATAGTTATTCCTAAAAATGTTTTATTTGTTACTGCTTTTATTTTTGGTATGTTAAGATTAAAATTATATTTCTTGTTATTACATTTATTGAATTGTATATATACAGATTTGTCAAGATTTATTTTCAAATTGTTTATGTCAAGCCAATCAATTAAATTATCTATAGTATTATTTATGTCAGTCTCGTGGTCATTAATAGTATTACATTTTTTATTAGAGGTCACAATTATTGAAATGTCATCCGCGAATAATATGCATTTATGATTTGTTACATTAACAATGTTATTTATATATAATAGAAATAAAATAGGACCGAGCACACTTCCTTGTGGAACGCCATACCTATTGAATCTATATTTAGACGAATACGGTATGATATCCTTATTTTCATCTATTTTCATGACCGTAACACATTGCTGTCTGTTACTAAGGTATGAAGATATCCATTGAAGAGTATGTATGTCCTCTAATCCCAAGCTTTTCGAGTTTTTGTAGCAGGAGGTCGTGTGACACCAAGTCAAAAGCTTTAGATAGGTCAAAAAATAGCCCTGTAGTTAAATTATTATTGTTTAAATTTTCCAGTATTATTTTTAGGAGAGAAAAAATGGCCAACGTTGTAGATTTGTCTTTTTGAAATCCGTATTGTTCGTTAATTATAATATTATATTTGTTGCAGAATTCGATTATTCGTTTGTACATACACTTTTCATATATTTTGGACATAATAGGTATGAACGTTATTGGGCGATAATTGTTGACTATATATTTCTCTCCTTTTTTAAACAGTGGTTTAACAATGGATAACTTAAGTGCATCTGGAAAAGTTCCACACGAAAAAGATAAATTTATTAAATGAGTCACGATTTCTATAATTTCGTTGATACAAATTTTTATAATTTTTGTACCTATGTCGTCATAGCCCGCAGAATTAGTATTTTTTAATGACATTGTCTCTCTTTTAACTTCGTCTTTCGACATAGGTTTGAGAAACATAGAGTTAATATGATAACTGTTACTTAGTAAGTTTTTTCTTTTTGTGTGTGTTGTTTCGTGTGTTGAATTAATGTAGTGATTGTTAAACGCAGAGGCTATTTCGATTGGGTTCGTGATAACTGCGTTATTAATTATAATTTTTTCTATGTTGTTTTTGCTATGTAAGCTACCTATTTCCTTTTTAATAATGTTCCACGTGGCCTTACACTTGTTGTCATTGTTATTAATAAATTTTACGTTGGAATTTTTTTTGAATTATAAATACATTTTCTTAATAATTTGGAATATGTCATATATTTTGCTTTATTAACAGCATTTGTATTTCTATAGTATTTATATCTTAAGGTTCGTTTGGTTTTAGAACTTATTTTAATTCCTTTACTTATCCAATTTTGTTTCTTATTACTATTTATATCTACTTAAATCGTACTTTTGGAAAACAAAGATTATAGAAAAGACAAAATAAGTCATGAAAGCTACTGAAAGCGACGTTAGCATCATTTGCCGTATACGCTTCAGACCAATACATTTTTTGTAGATATTCTTTAAATTTCCTAATATTATCTAAGTTGTAATCTCTTTTGTAAATATAGTATATCGCTTGCTTTTGTATATCACGTTTTAAAGGAAAGCTTAACAATTGTGCTGTGTCGTGATCAGATAGATAAAGTGGTAACACTGTTGCCACCAAAAAGATATTTCACGAAATATAAATCTAAGCTGTAGGAATATATTTCTATACTTTATATAATTTTAAAAAGGTGCATGAAATAAAATGGAGAACGTAATTTACAATTCAGGTATGATAAAGACAAACCTTTTATTTATTTCCGTTTTTGGAACTAAGTTCCTTATCGCACGATACGAATTTGACGGTGTGTGAGAAAAAGTGTAAGATTTTTCCGTTGAAGACTCCCTTTGTGTAGTGCGAGCGCGATGGAATAAAGTCCATCTCCCTCGCATTTTCACATATCTTGCTTAGAGTAATTACATACATATGCTAGTAATTACTCCGAGCTATCTTGCCATGGAAGAAATATTATTTTAAATGACGTTTCATTTTAATTGACTCTAGTAATTCATTTATTTGTATTTGTTAATCAAAAATATAATACGTTTATCAATAAGAATATACTACGCTAGGAACTTTGTTCCAACCGAGTGTTCCACGACACTCACGCATGTTTTTATATTTTATGTAACTTTATAAAGCTAATAACAAATTTAAAATGCATATACGTGCAGGTCAATCTGTACTCTCTATTGATTACTTTAAATGATGTAGTGACCACACTTGATGGAGCGACGAACTTGTAAGACATGTCAGACGTACGGTCGATAAATGTTCACGGATGAACATAGGCCTCTACAATATATTACCTAATAGGGAGGAAATTTGCTATAGCTCGCAAGCTTGTCTAGCGGGTTGGCAGCCGCAGTTTTTTATTTTTAGTCATTATTAGGAAGTCTGGTTTTAGGCCTTAGTCTGGTCTTACTGGCCGTCTCCTGATTTGTTTCCAAGCAATAATTTTATTAACTTTAATAGCCTAAAACCTAGTCCCGAAACTTTTAAAATGTGCTCTAACTACAAACACGTACGTACATTGGGATATGTGATGAGAGCAGAGGTCTTTAAGGAACTAAGCGGTCGTTGTAAATTTCACGGTACGCGAGCAACTCGGACGACTCGACCCCGCTGGCATCAATGAAATTATTATTTGAAATTATAAGTGATGATTTACCACGTATTCGGCAGTGAAGAAAAACATCGTGAAGAAACCTGCATATCTGATAAATAAAAAAAATATTTCGAAAACATATGAAGTGCGCCTGAACATATGAAGCACGCATCGGCGCAGTACGGCGGACATTTCCTTATTCTAAACCTACTCAGAAATGGAAGGAGGCTTGTGCTCAGCTGTGGGATGTATAGGCTTTAGCTTTACTTTTACTTTACAACCTATGCAAATACATACTATGTACTACGTACATAGAACATTAGAATTACTTCAATGGCATAATTATTTGATCGAAGCTACTAATGAGTCAATGCCTTTTTTATACAATTAGTGAGACAAACTAGTACACAATCATACACACATATACGCGTGTGTACTGAAACATACATATTTTATATATTTTTATTCATTAATATCACTTTGTTGCTTATATGAGCAACAAAATGATATTTGATAAATATCTCTAAAGTCACAATCATTAAAATTAATCTAGATTTTAATATGGGAATTAATCGAGAGCCGTGTAGTCGCGTTGTAAGAATATACACTCACGTGTTTATTATATTCTCTGAAAGTACTTCTTTACGAAGGTTAATAATGTAAGATAATAATGGAGTGGAAGAAAGAAATTTTTATGACTCACTGCTTTATGATCAGTCCATAAACAGTCTATTGCTTGTCTTAGAACGTACGACCTGTCAAACTCACATATTTATTGTCACACTCATATATTTCTTTAAATATATTTCATCAGTTATGCAGGCTTTCTCATAATTTTGCCTTCACTGCTTTTTTTTACAGTATAAGGGTGACAAACGAGCACACAGTCCACCTGATGGTAAGTGGTTGCTGTGGCCCATAGACATCTACATCTATTCACGTTTGCGAATCAAAATGCAGATGCGTTGTCACCTGTGAGGACTAAGATGGAATGCCTCGTTTCCAGTAAAAAGAGTCTCCGGTTCTCTACACTCACCATACGACTTTTTTCAACGGTGGTAGAGCCACGCAGCAGTTTTTTCTGTTGCACGTATGGGCCAGCTCGAGCTGGGTTGGTACCACGACCTCACAGAATACCGGCGTGAAGTAGAAGCTCTGCTTCTGCGTTTCGTCTGGTGAGTGTAGGTGGCCGGAGGCCCAATTCCCCCCCCCCCCCCCCCATCAACATGGTAGCAGAATCACACGTTAGACTACCCCAGAAGGGTACCACCACCCCTGGGGAATCCCTCGCTGAGCATCCACGACCATGTTATTCCACTCCTGAGCGTGGGTGCTCAGGCTGACCCGCGTATTCTGGGGAGAGGGGGGCAAAATTCCGCTCAAATACATAACTGCTCGGGGCAAACTGAGCAACAATACCAAGGCGACCCCTGCCACGCTATCCGTGAATTTCTGCAACATCAGGGGACTTCACTCGAATCTAAACGCCGTCCACTACCATTTTGAGACGGCGAAGCCGACGTTGCTCGTTCTGACCGAGACGCAGGTTTCCTCTCCGGCTGATATTTCGTATCTCACCTACTCGGGGTACAAATTGGAGCACTCCTTTGTGCCTCGGGCTGGAGTTTGCGTGTATGTCAGAGAGGACATCTGTTCTCGACGCCTCTGCAGTCTTGAAGGTTCGGACCTGTCCATCCTATGGCTACGTGTAGACAGCGACGACCATCCGCGCGTCGACGGATGCCTCTATAGGTAATGCCGAAACAGAACGACTCATTGACCACGTCCAAATGGCTACAGATTCTTTGCTACAACAAGTCCCATCCACAGAGATCGTGATCCTTAACCCTAGAAAGATAACCTACGCTTCAGAGGCGCCCGCGTCGGTTTGACATCGCTGTCTCTTTCTAATGAGCGCGCGTATCTACCTGTCCTTATAAGTTAACTCAGTGGTCGGTGCACAAAGTCGCGGGACGGCCGTTTTTACGCGGTAAGTACCATAGTTTTGCAGTTATGACTAAGTGTTGCGCTCCAAAGGCGCATGGTTATCTTTATTGTAACTTTTAGTGAAAGTATGAATTTGTTTATACTTACATAAAATGTTTATTACAACTGTTTATTTCTTTGTTTTAGCATAAAATCTTTTCGCCTTCATCATGACGAGCCGGAGAACACTATCTGATGATGCAATATCTAGGTTTATCGCTGAAGAGGAAGAGAGCGAGCATGAACGAGAGCAAGGAAGTGACAGTGAGATAGAAGATAATTTGAGTGAAGATGACATACAGAGTGATTTCGAAGACGAGTTTATAGATGATGAGGTGCCACAACAATTGAATGATACACAAAATGAAGACGATATAAGTCCGCCTGTATCTTCAGAGCCCACTGGAACTTCGGAATCATCCCGTCGTGACCACCGCATAATTGTTCCTGATCGCCGTGTGCTTAGGGGTAAGAACCAACATTGCTGGTCGACAATAAAAGGACAAAGTCGCGGAAGGACATCTGCCATAAATATTATTCGCACAAGTAGAGGTCCAACGCGCATGTGTCGAAATATATGTGACCCAATCTTATGTTTTAATTTGTTTGTTACCGACGAAATAGTGGATGAGGTCGTCCGTTGGACGAATGTTGAGATCTCTGTGAAACGTCGAGATAACATGATCAAAGCCACTTTCAGAGATACGTCTGTGACAGAAGTCCAAGCTTTGTTTGCGATACTGACTTTGAGTGCAGCAATGAAAGACAATCACTTGTCTACTGATGAGCTGTTCGATAGTAGTTTTTCAGGTACACGGTACGTGGCAGTGATGAGTAGGGATCGTTTTGATTTCCTGCTTAGATGTCTACGATTTGATGACAAGTCTATACGACCCTCTTTACGTCATGAAGATCCATTCATACACATTAGAAAAATATGGGAATTATTTGTAACTCAGTGTAAACTGAATTATACACCAGGAGAGCATGTCACAATAGATGAGCAATTATTAGGGTTTCGAGGACGGTGTCCGTTCCGCATGTATATCCCCAATAAACCCAGTAAATATGGAATTAAAATCCCTATGCTGTGTGACAGCGGAACAAAGTACATGCTAAATGCAATGCCGTATATTGGCAGAGCTACGAACACTAATGGGATGCCACAAGGAGAATTTTATGTAAAGGAGTTGTCTCGGCCCTTGCATGGCACAAACCGAAATATAACTTGTGACAATTGGTTCACTTCGGTTCCTCTCGCGAAATCCCTACTTCAGGAACCGTACAAACTAACCCTCGTTGGCACTTTACGATCCAATAAACGAGAAATCCCCGAAGAACTGAAAAACACTCGGTCTCGTTCGGTAGGCACGTCAATGTTCTGCTACGATGGATGTTTGACCCTAGTCTCGTACAAACCGAAGCCCTCTAAGATGGTTTACCTGCTATCATCGTGTGATGAAGACGGTGTCATCAACCCAATAACTGGTAAGCCTGAAATTATAATGTATTATAATCAGACCAAAGGCGGGGTGGACACTTTCGATCAAATGTGTTCCTCAATGTCATGTTCGAGGAAAACCAATAGATGGCCAATGTCTATGTTTTATGGCATTCTGAACATAGCATTCGTCAATTCTTATGTTATATATTGTCACAACATTCTTGCGAAAAATGAAAAGCCTCTAAATAGAAGGGGTTATATGAAAAAGTTAAGCGCCCAGTTATCTGAATCGTGGATGAAGGAAAGACTGGAAGCTCCTACTTTGCCAAAGCATGTGAGAGATAATATCGCAAATATTCTTCCGAAACCGGTTGTGCAGAACGATACAGATAATGAAGAAGAACCTCCAGCCAAGAAAAGGCGGTACTGCACCTTTTGCACTAATAAAAAAAAGAGAATGTCTAAGATGACTTGCGTCAAATGCAGGAAAACAGTTTGCGGAGAACACAAAAATGATGTTTGTTTTGAATGCCTATCAAACCAAATTTGAGCCAAACGATTATAGTTTTGACTGATTTTTTTTTAGTTAATTAGTTAGTAAGAAATAATATAATTCGTTTTTAAGAAAAAAATTATTATTTTTTGATACTATGTTCTTGTAAACAGAAGACTGCTAATTTTGTTGATTTTTTCTAGAGGTTTTTTGATTTAAGTTTAATGTTTAAAATATATAACATATTTCACTAAAAAAAGTTTTTTATTATTAGTTCATTAACCACATTTCAAAACAATCAAGTAAATAAACACAATAAATAGGTATTTCGTTAAAAAAAATTATTAATATATCGTGCGCCTCCGAAGCGCATGGTTATCTTTTGTGACAGTCAAAATATGGTTATCTTTCTAGGGTTAACGATTTTAACGCCCACCACGCCGAATGGCTCGGTTCACGTTTAACCGATCATGAGGGGAGATCTGTTTATGACTTTGCTTTGGCATATGGCCTGACACAACTGGTTACTTCGCCTACCCGGATTCCAGATGTGGAGGATCATACACCTTCCTTGTTGGACCTTCTGCTGACCTCTCATCCGGACGGATATCAGGTTTCCGTCGATGCCCCTCTCGGCTCTTCGGACCATTGTCTGATCCGGAGTGTGGTGCCACTCACGCTCCCCTTGCGGTTGATTCTGCAGGTTGCCGCCGTGATTGGCATTACAGGTCATTACATAATTTGGCATTGGCGGATTGGGACGGAATGCGGTCTTTCTTTGCATCCTACCCATGGGGGCGGGTTTGCTTCTCACCGGTTGCTGACTCTGTCACTGATGTGGTACTACAGGGAATGAAACTATTTATTCCACCATCTGTGGTACCCATCGGAGGCAGATCTCAGCCATGTTTTGGTCGCTCCTGTAAGACTGCATTACGCAGTAAGCAGGAGTGTTATCAAGCCTGGGCTGCGGCTTCGGCGACTCGGGATGTAAACATCAGCAAACTTAAAAAGAAGTATAACTTCACCTCCAGGTCCTTCAAAAGAGTTATTGCCAAGGCAAAGTCAGAGCACATAGGCAGAATTTGCGAGAAACTAGTTCGCCTTCCTTCGGGAACCCGTGCATTCTGGGTACTTGCCAAGGCTGTCCAAGGGAATTTCTGTAAGCCATCACTACCATCTCTGCACAGGGAGGACGTCTCACTGGCCCAAGACGCAAAAGACAAAGCCGACCTTTTAGGCTCCCTCTTTGCGCCCAACTCGACTCTTGATGACGGGGGAAAACTCCGCCGACCATCCCGCGGTGTGAGTGCTCCATGCCGGATGTGCTGTTCTCACAGCGCTCGGTTCGCAAAGCACTCCTCTCCCTGGACATCCAGAAGTCGAGTGGGCATGACGGAATCCCCCCAATTGTGCTGAGGACTTGTGCTCCGGAGTTGGCACCGGTCCTAACGCATCTTTTCCGGTACTCCTACTCCCAAGGCGTAGTCCCGAATTGATGGAAGACAGCTTTTGTCCACCCGATCACTAAAAACGGCGACCGCTCAGACCCGCCAACTATATATATATCTATCGCGATCACCTCCTTGTTCTCCAAAATAATGGAATCAATTATTATCTGCCAGCTCATGCGGTAATTTAAGGATCACTAGCTGATTAGTGACCACCAATACGGTTTTCGTCGGCGTCGATCAGCTGGTGATCTTCTGGTCTACCTGACCCATAGATGGGCAGAGGCAGTAGAGTCCAAGGGGGAGGCGCTGGCCGTTAGTTTGGACATTGCGAAGGTTTCTTCTGCATATTGTAACGAACCCGCCCCCATCTTTTTTCTTTTCTACTATACATCCACTTATACTTGTATTTCCTTAGAATCTATATCTGTAAGATATATAAATATATCTAAGTGACCAGTATAACTTTATCTTTCTAAAGGTTTAAATATAGGCCGTTTAATAAATTTACTCAAAATATGTCGACGAGGGTTGCGTACCTTATACTCAGAATCACCAAACGGTATTCGCTGAAGGTCATACAGGTTTACGCACTAACCTCGGCACACCCCGATGAGGAGGTGGAGAAAATGTATGAGGATATCTCTAGAGCCATGCATTCCTCCAAAACCCAATATACGGTGTTAATGGGAGACTTTAATGCAAAACTAGGCACAAGAGAGAACGGTGAGCTGAAAGTAGGGAAATTTGGAATAGGGCAACGGAACCCAAGGGGCCAGCAGCTGGCCGACTTCATGGAGAAAGAGGGACTTTTTATGATGAACTCTTTCTTCCAGAAGCGGCCCCACAGGAAGTGGACCTGGTCGAGCCCCGAAGGTTCGACAAAAAATGAGATTGACTTAATTTTGACGACCAGACGACAACTGTTCAGTGATGTCTCCGTGATCGCGAGGGTGAAAACTGGTAGCGATCACCGAATGGTTAGAGGTACACTGAACCTAAACGTTAAGTTGGAGAGGTCTCGTCTAATGAAGTCAACGCTCCGTCCCCCTCTTGCTCTAATCCAAAGTCCCGAAACTTTTCAGCTCGAGTTACAAAACCGTTTTCAGTGCATAGAAGACTGCAATGAAGTGGACGATATGAATGACAAGCTCGTGGAAACTGTTCATGCGGTGGGAGCTAAGTTCTGCAAGACCCGCCGCAGAAGAACACAAAAACTCTCCGATCACACTCTTAATCTCATGGCTCTTAGACGGAAGATGAAGCTACATTCTTCAACAGACTTGACAGCATACAGACATCTAAACAGACAGATCTCCAAATGCATGCGGCGGGACTTACGCAACTTCAATACAGCTCGTATTGAAGAAGCGATCGAGCGGAACCAAGGCTCCAAAGTCTTTGCCAGAGATCTGTCTGCCAGAAAGAGCCAACTGTCAAAGCTGACAGAATGTGGCAGCATCGTTTCCGGGACACCTGAGATTTTGAGTGAGATTAAGAGGTTCTATGGGCAGTTGTACACGTCATCGTTGGAGCCACACGCAAGTGTGAGTAACAATCCAAGAGCGAGTCTCATCCGACACTATTCCGAAGATATCCCGGACGTCAGTCTGAGCGAGATTAGAATGGCTCTCCAGCACCTTAAAAACGGTAAGGCCCCAGGCGAGGATGGAATTACAGCGGAGCTTCTGTAAGCGGGTGGAAAACCGGTACTTGAAGTCCTTCAGAAGCTCTTTAATTCCGTCCTCCATGGTGGCATTACACCGGAGGCGTGGAGCAGAAGTGCGGTGGTCTTGTTCTACAAGAAAGGTGACAACGCTCTCTTGAAGAACTACAGACCGATTTCCCTTCTGAGCCGCGTCTACGTGCTGTTTTCGAGAGTCATTACGAATCGTCTTGCGCGCAGACTTGACAACTTCCAGCCTCCCGAACAAGCCGGTTTCCGAAAAGGCTTTAGCACCATAGACCACATACATACCCTTCAACAAATTGTACAGAAGTCCGAAGAGTACAATTTTCCACTATGTCTGGCGTATGTGGACTATGAGAAAGCCTTTGATTCCGTCGAAATTTGGGCGGTGCTGCAGTCCCTTCAGCGGTGCCAAGTTGACTGTCGGTATATCGAAGTGTTGAAGTGCTTGTACAGTAGGGCTACGATGACTATCCGAGTACAGAACCAGAGTACGAAACCTATCCAATTGCAGAGAGGTGTAAGACAGGGTGACGTCATATCCCCGAAACTCTTCACCGCTGCATTGGAAGACGTTTTCAAGCTTCTGGACTGGAAAGGATACGGTATCAACATCAATGGCGAGTACATCACTCACCTTCGCTTTGCCGACGATATAGTCCTTATGGCAGAATCGCTGGAGGAGGACCTAAGCACTATGCTCAATGACCTCAATAGTGTTTCCCAACGGATAGGTCTTAAGATGAACATGGACAAAACTAAGATCATGTTTAATGTCCATATCACACCTATGCCGGTAGTTGTTGGGAACACTTAGCTCGAAGTTGTATACGAGTATGTTTACCTGGGACAAATAGTCCGACTAGGTAAGTCCAACTTCGACCGAGAGGTCAATCGACGGATTCAACTCGGTTGGGCAGCGTTCGGGAAATTACGGCACATCTTCTCGTCAGGTATACCTCAAACCTTGAAAACGAGACTGTACACCCAGTGCGTGTTGCCAGTGATGACATACGGAACTGAGACGTGGTCCTTCACTGCTGGCCGGATGAGGAAGCTCAAGGTCGCTCAGCGAGCTATGGATAGGGCTATGCTCGGAGTTTCTCTGCGTGATAAACTTAGGAATAAGGATATCTGCAGTAGAACCAGAGTAACCGACATAGCCCAACGGATTAGTAAGCTGGAGTGGCAATGGGCCGGCCATATAGCTCGAAGAACCGACAACCGATGGGGAAGATAGGTTCTCGAGTGGCAGCCTCGTACCGGTAGGCGTAGTGTAGGGCGTCCCCCCACGAGATGGAGTGACGACCTGGTAAGACATGCAGGAAGTCGATGGATGCAGGTGGCTCAGGACCGTGCTTTGTGGCATTCTTTGGGGGAGGCCTATGTTCAGCAGTGGACTTGTGAAGGGCTGTAATGATGATGATGATGAATAAATTTATGGCGTGAAAAGCTACTGAAAGCGACGTTAGCATCATTTGCCGTATACGCTTCAGACCAATACATTTTTTGTAGATATTCTTTAAATTTCCTAATATTATCTAAGTTGTAATCTCTTTTGTAAATATAGTATATCGCTTGCTTTTGTATATCACGTTTTAAAGGAAAGCTTAACAATTGTGCTGTGTCGTGATCAGATAGATAAAGTGGTAACACTGTTGCCACCAAAAAGATATTTCACGAAATATAAATCTAAGCTGTAGGAATATATTTCTATACTTTATATAATTTTAAAAAGGTGCATGAAATAAAATGGAGAACGTAATTTACAATTCAGGTATGATAAAGACAAACCTTTTATTTATTTCCGTTTTTGGAACTAAGTTCCTTATCGCACGATACGAATTTGACGGTGTGTGAGAAAAAGTGTAAGATTTTTCCGTTGAAGACTCCCTTTGTGTAGTGCGAGCGCGATGGAATAAAGTCCATCTCCCTCGCATTTTCACATATCTTGCTTAGAGTAATTACATACATATGCTAGTAATTACTCCGAGCTATCTTGCCATGGAAGAAATATTATTTTAAATGACGTTTCATTTTAATTGACTCTAGTAATTCATTTATTTGTATTTGTTAATCAAAAATATAATACGTTTATCAATAAGAATATACTACGCTAGGAACTTTGTTCCAACCGAGTGTTCCACGACACTCACGCATGTTTTTATATTTTATGTAACTTTATAAAGCTAATAACAAATTTAAAATGCATATACGTGCAGGTCAATCTGTACTCTCTATTGATTACTTTAAATGATGTAGTGACCACACTTGATGGAGCGACGAACTTGTAAGACATGTCAGACGTACGGTCGATAAATGTTCACGGATGAACATAGGCCTCTACAATATATTACCTAATAGGGAGGAAATTTGCTATAGCTCGCAAGCTTGTCTAGCGGGTTGGCAGCCGCAGTTTTTTATTTTTAGTCATTATTAGGAAGTCTGGTTTTAGGCCTTAGTCTGGTCTTACTGGCCGTCTCCTGATTTGTTTCCAAGCAATAATTTTATTAACTTTAATAGCCTAAAACCTAGTCCCGAAACTTTTAAAATGTGCTCTAACTACAAACACGTACGTACATTGGGATATGTGATGAGAGCAGAGGTCTTTAAGGAACTAAGCGGTCGTTGTAAATTTCACGGTACGCGAGCAACTCGGACGACTCGACCCCGCTGGCATCAATGAAATTATTATTTGAAATTATAAGTGATGATTTACCACGTATTCGGCAGTGAAGAAAAACATCGTGAAGAAACCTGCATATCTGATAAATAAAAAAAATATTTCGAAAACATATGAAGTGCGCCTGAACATATGAAGCACGCATCGGCGCAGTACGGCGGACATTTCCTTATTCTAAACCTACTCAGAAATGGAAGGAGGCTTGTGCTCAGCTGTGGGATGTATAGGCTTTAGCTTTACTTTTACTTTACAACCTATGCAAATACATACTATGTACTACGTACATAGAACATTAGAATTACTTCAATGGCATAATTATTTGATCGAAGCTACTAATGAGTCAATGCCTTTTTTATACAATTAGTGAGACAAACTAGTACACAATCATACACACATATACGCGTGTGTACTGAAACATACATATTTTATATATTTTTATTCATTAATATCACTTTGTTGCTTATATGAGCAACAAAGTGATATTTGATAAATATCTCTAAAGTCACAATCATTAAAATTAATCTAGATTTTAATATGGGAATTAATCGAGAGCCGTGTAGTCGCGTTGTAAGAATATACACTCACGTGTTTATTATATTCTCTGAAAGTACTTCTTTACGAAGGTTAATAATGTAAGATAATAATGGAGTGGAAGAAAGAAATTTTTATGACTCACTGCTTTATGATCAGTCCATAAACAGTCTATTGCTTGTCTTAGAACGTACGACCTGTCAAACTCACATATTTATTGTCACACTCATATATTTCTTTAAATATATTTCATCAGTTATGCAGGCTTTCTCATAATTTTGCCTTCACTGCTTTTTTTTACAGTATAAGGGTGACAAACGAGCACACAGTCCACCTGATGGTAAGTGGTTGCTGTGGCCCATAGACATCTACATCTATTCACGTTTGCGAATCAAAATGCAGATGCGTTGTCACCTGTGAGGACTAAGATGGAATGCCTCGTTTCCAGTAAAAAGAGTCTCCGGTTCTCTACACTCACCATACGACTTTTTTCAACGGTGGTAGAGCCACGCAGCAGTTTTTTCTGTTGCACGTATGGGCCAGCTCGAGCCGGGTTGGTACCACGACCTCACAGAATACCGGCGTGAAGTAGAAGCTCTGCTTCTGCGTTTCGTCTGGTGAGTGTAGGTGGCCGGAGGCAAACTGAGCAACAATACCAAGGCGACCCCTGCCACGCTATCCGTGAATTTCTGCAACATCAGGGGACTTCACTCGAATCTAAACGCCGTCCACTACCATTTTGAGACGGCGAAGCCGACGTTGCTCGTTCTGACCGAGACGCAGGTTTCCTCTCCGGCTGATATTTCGTATCTCACCTACTCGGGGTACAAATTGGAGCACTCCTTTGTGCCTCGGGCTGGAGTTTGCGTGTATGTCAGAGAGGACATCTGTTCTCGACGCCTCTGCAGTCTTGAAGGTTCGGACCTGTCCATCCTATGGCTACGTGTAGACAGCGACGACCATCCGCGCGTCGACGGATGCCTCTATAGGTAATGCCGAAACAGAACGACTCATTGACCACGTCCAAATGGCTACAGATTCTTTGCTACAACAAGTCCCATCCACAGAGATCGTGATCCTTAACGATTTTAACGCCCACCACGCCGAATGGCTCGGTTCACGTTTAACCGATCATGAGGGGAGATCTGTTTATGACTTTGCTTTGGCATATGGCCTGACACAACTGGTTACTTCGCCTACCCGGATTCCAGATGTGGAGGATCATACACCTTCCTTGTTGGACCTTCTGCTGACCTCTCATCCGGACGGATATCAGGTTTCCGTCGATGCCCCTCTCGGCTCTTCGGACCATTGTCTGATCCGGAGTGTGGTGCCACTCACGCTCCCCTTGCGGTTGATTCTGCAGGTTGCCGCCGTGATTGGCATTACAGGTCATTACATAATTTGGCATTGGCGGATTGGGACGGAATGCGGTCTTTCTTTGCATCCTACCCATGGGGGCGGGTTTGCTTCTCACCGGTTGCTGACTCTGTCACTGATGTGGTACTACAGGGAATGAAACTATTTATTCCACCATCTGTGGTACCCATCGGAGGCAGATCTCAGCCATGTTTTGGTCGCTCCTGTAAGACTGCATTACGCAGTAAGCAGGAGTGTTATCAAGCCTGGGCTGCGGCTTCGGCGACTCGGGATGTAAACATCAGCAAACTTAAAAAGAAGTATAACTTCACCTCCAGGTCCTTCAAAAGAGTTATTGCCAAGGCAAAGTCAGAGCACATAGGCAGAATTTGCGAGAAACTAGTTCGCCTTCCTTCGGGAACCCGTGCATTCTGGGTACTTGCCAAGGCTGTCCAAGGGAATTTCTGTAAGCCATCACTACCATCTCTGCACAGGGAGGACGTCTCACTGGCCCAAGACGCAAAAGACAAAGCCGACCTTTTAGGCTCCCTCTTTGCGCCCAACTCGACTCTTGATGACGGGGGAAAACTCCGCCGACCATCCCGCGGTGTGAGTGCTCCATGCCGGATGTGCTGTTCTCACAGCGCTCGGTTCGCAAAGCACTCCTCTCCCTGGACATCCAGAAGTCGAGTGGGCATGACGGAATCCCCCCAATTGTGCTGAGGACTTGTGCTCCGGAGTTGGCACCGGTCCTAACGCATCTTTTCCGGTACTCCTACTCCCAAGGCGTAGTCCCGAATTGATGGAAGACAGCTTTTGTCCACCCGATCACTAAAAACGGCGACCGCTCAGACCCGCCAACTATATATATATCTATCGCGATCACCTCCTTGTTCTCCAAAATAATGGAATCAATTATTATCTGCCAGCTCATGCGGTAATTTAAGGATCACTAGCTGATTAGTGACCACCAATACGGTTTTCGTCGGCGTCGATCAGCTGGTGATCTTCTGGTCTACCTGACCCATAGATGGGCAGAGGCAGTAGAGTCCAAGGGGGAGGCGCTGGCCGTTAGTTTGGACATTGCGAAGGTTTCTTCTGCATATTGTAACGAACCCGCCCCCATCTTTTTTCTTTTCTACTATACATCCACTTATACTTGTATTTCCTTAGAATCTATATCTGTAAGATATATAAATATATCTAAGTGACCAGTATAACTTTATCTTTCTAAAGGTTTAAATATAGGCCGTTTAATAAATTTACTCAAAATATGTCGACGAGGGTTGCGTACCTTATACTCAGAATCACCAAACGGTATTCGCTGAAGGTCATACAGGTTTACGCACTAACCTCGGCACACCCCGATGAGGAGGTGGAGAAAATGTATGAGGATATCTCTAGAGCCATGCATTCCTCCAAAACCCAATATACGGTGTTAATGGGAGACTTTAATGCAAAACTAGGCACAAGAGAGAACGGTGAGCTGAAAGTAGGGAAATTTGGAATAGGGCAACGGAACCCAAGGGGCCAGCAGCTGGCCGACTTCATGGAGAAAGAGGGACTTTTTATGATGAACTCTTTCTTCCAGAAGCGGCCCCACAGGAAGTGGACCTGGTCGAGCCCCGAAGGTTCGACAAAAAATGAGATTGACTTAATTTTGACGACCAGACGACAACTGTTCAGTGATGTCTCCGTGATCGCGAGGGTGAAAACTGGTAGCGATCACCGAATGGTTAGAGGTACACTGAACCTAAACGTTAAGTTGGAGAGGTCTCGTCTAATGAAGTCAACGCTCCGTCCCCCTCTTGCTCTAATCCAAAGTCCCGAAACTTTTCAGCTCGAGTTACAAAACCGTTTTCAGTGCATAGAAGACTGCAATGAAGTGGACGATATGAATGACAAGCTCGTGGAAACTGTTCATGCGGTGGGAGCTAAGTTCTGCAAGACCCGCCGCAGAAGAACACAAAAACTCTCCGATCACACTCTTAATCTCATGGCTCTTAGACGGAAGATGAAGCTACATTCTTCAACAGACTTGACAGCATACAGACATCTAAACAGACAGATCTCCAAATGCATGCGGCGGGACTTACGCAACTTCAATACAGCTCGTATTGAAGAAGCGATCGAGCGGAACCAAGGCTCCAAAGTCTTTGCCAGAGATCTGTCTGCCAGAAAGAGCCAACTGTCAAAGCTGACAGAATGTGGCAGCATCGTTTCCGGGACACCTGAGATTTTGAGTGAGATTAAGAGGTTCTATGGGCAGTTGTACACGTCATCGTTGGAGCCACACGCAAGTGTGAGTAACAATCCAAGAGCGAGTCTCATCCGACACTATTCCGAAGATATCCCGGACGTCAGTCTGAGCGAGATTAGAATGGCTCTCCAGCACCTTAAAAACGGTAAGGCCCCAGGCGAGGATGGAATTACAGCGGAGCTTCTGTAAGCGGGTGGAAAACCGGTACTTGAAGTCCTTCAGAAGCTCTTTAATTCCGTCCTCCATGGTGGCATTACACCGGAGGCGTGGAGCAGAAGTGCGGTGGTCTTGTTCTACAAGAAAGGTGACAACGCTCTCTTGAAGAACTACAGACCGATTTCCCTTCTGAGCCGCGTCTACGTGCTGTTTTCGAGAGTCATTACGAATCGTCTTGCGCGCAGACTTGACAACTTCCAGCCTCCCGAACAAGCCGGTTTCCGAAAAGGCTTTAGCACCATAGACCACATACATACCCTTCAACAAATTGTACAGAAGTCCGAAGAGTACAATTTTCCACTATGTCTGGCGTATGTGGACTATGAGAAAGCCTTTGATTCCGTCGAAATTTGGGCGGTGCTGCAGTCCCTTCAGCGGTGCCAAGTTGACTGTCGGTATATCGAAGTGTTGAAGTGCTTGTACAGTAGGGCTACGATGACTATCCGAGTACAGAACCAGAGTACGAAACCTATCCAATTGCAGAGAGGTGTAAGACAGGGTGACGTCATATCCCCGAAACTCTTCACCGCTGCATTGGAAGACGTTTTCAAGCTTCTGGACTGGAAAGGATACGGTATCAACATCAATGGCGAGTACATCACTCACCTTCGCTTTGCCGACGATATAGTCCTTATGGCAGAATCGCTGGAGGAGGACCTAAGCACTATGCTCAATGACCTCAATAGTGTTTCCCAACGGATAGGTCTTAAGATGAACATGGACAAAACTAAGATCATGTTTAATGTCCATATCACACCTATGCCGGTAGTTGTTGGGAACACTTAGCTCGAAGTTGTATACGAGTATGTTTACCTGGGACAAATAGTCCGACTAGGTAAGTCCAACTTCGACCGAGAGGTCAATCGACGGATTCAACTCGGTTGGGCAGCTTTCGGGAAATTACGGCACATCTTCTCGTCAGGTATACCTCAAACCTTGAAAACGAGACTGTACACCCAGTGCGTGTTGCCAGTGATGACATACGGAACTGAGACGTGGTCCTTCACTGCTGGCCGGATGAGGAAGCTCAAGGTCGCTCAGCGAGCTATGGATAGGGCTATGCTCGGAGTTTCTCTGCGTGATAAACTTAGGAATAAGGATATCTGCAGTAGAACCAGAGTAACCGACATAGCCCAACGGATTAGTAAGCTGGAGTGGCAATGGGCCGGCCATATAGCTCGAAGAACCGACAACCGATGGGGAAGATAGGTTCTCGAGTGGCAGCCTCGTACCGGTAGGCGTAGTGTAGGGCGTCCCCCCACGAGATGGAGTGACGACCTGGTAAGACATGCAGGAAGTCGATGGATGCAGGTGGCTCAGGACCGTGCTTTGTGGCATTCTTTGGGGGAGGCCTATGTTCAGCAGTGGACTTGTGAAGGGCTGTAATGATGATGATGATGAATAAATTTATGGCGTGATCGTCTTAGTTAGGACCCTTTTTTACGTTGTGTTTGTATAGTAACTTAGTTCTTTTAGGTGTATCTTGGAAGAATGAATATTCACGAGAGCAATCAAAAGCTGTTGGTAGAGTCTTATAAGCTAAAGAACCCCGTTCACGAAGACAGAGCTCAAAAAGTTTAAGAACAATAAATTGTCCCTATTCCACTTGTATCTGGTTCACAACAGTCAATTCCTTATTAATTAATCCCTTCCCGCTTGGAAAAGGCTCACAATATTTATATCAAATACCAGCTACAAGGGCTTCGCTCTCCCACATTTAAAAAAAAATGTGGAGGAGGTACACGGCCCCACACACGCCGCGCACGGTGAGCGCCAACCATTTTAATGCGCTCTCCCCGAAGGGTACGCAAAGTTGGGAACTGGACTGTAGTCCACAGCAAAATAACTGGCGAACCAGTAAAAGAGGACTTGGCCCCTTGATAGTGCGTAAGCACAAATATCGACCGAAGTCGCGCATGTCAATGCGTGTAAACGCCATACAGAATACGATCAAATCCAGCCACAGTGAAATGTACGTCACACGGGTTAGGCAACAATCGGCACACTGGCCATAAAAAGTCTTCCGTAAGCGCCACCACCTGCCAGACCGCCGTTTCTGCAGACGTGATGTAAGTGTAAGGCATCACCATCAATTGCATGGTCAGCACGGCCAATTGGCCGCAGAGCGTGTCATGAGTCTACCGCTCACCTCAAGGGAATGGGGTCCCACGTTGCGCGGCTTTCGGCCGCAGCCTTGAGAGCCTCCTCAGATTCTCCCTCCAGCTACCACCCGCATGAGGTCAACACATATGCTCCACCAACCAATACAATGGCAGATATAGCCAATAGGCAGTTATAAGATAATATTAATAATTCGCCATCAGAAAGGGTTTGTGTCACTGACGTTGAGTATATGCATTTTTCGGTCATGTTTGTCTCACCCACCAACAAGTTGCCTTCAATCTCTCAAAGGTGGGAACTTTATAGAGATATATTATTAAGTTGTTATATAAAACATCATGGAGGACAGACAGTCTGCAGCCCCGCAATGAAGGGACCCGACTTGGGCAAAGCTACTTAGGTTGTGAGTCAAACCAAGACGCAGAGAGCGCCATTGAGAATAGCGACCCGCCAAACAACCATCGTAGAGACGCAATGCTACAGAATGCAACAAGCATCATTACGACTATCCTCGGGCTTACACCGTCCCAAGGTCCCCCATACAGTCCCAGCAGACATCACCACCCGCATACCTCCATCGACCAGAACCACTAGATGCATCGAATCAGGTGCAGCACACCCGCAGATCCATCACAAGACACAATACTGCAAGTAGCAGTAAGCATCAATGCAACTATCATACGGATGGCGCCCCCTCACAACACACCCACATGATCCCTATCGACTTTGGTAACAAAATTTGATAATGTTGTTAACTAAAAATACCACCAACGTATCATAGTAGTACGGTACTAAGACGTCAGTAGCCAAAACTCCACGTATCATAGCGCTATTGCACTAAGACATGAAGTTGAGTATGCTTGCTGCACTTAAAAGTACTACCAAACACACTCACCCTAATCCGTAAGATAGCCGACGTATCATAACGCTATGCGCTAAGACGCCGCCCACAACCGGTAGGGGTGTTCGATGTCCACGGGCAAGTCGTATTGCTACAACAAACCCGCTTACCACCGGCACTAAGATGATATATCTAGGACACATCGGTTAGTGAGTCCAAGTTTACCTCGGTCTCAGAGGCTGCGAAGCAACCTACACGCCACTATAATAATACTTTTCAAGTTCCATTTCTTTCAATATAATGCTTTTACATATTTGAGACCTTCCACATATTTGCTTTATTTCATAGACCATACTACTGTATGTCTTATTCATATGGGATTTCAAGTCATAACTCTGCTATCATAATGCTTATGCATCATAGAGACCTTCTATATTAATGCTTTGGTTCATCAGACCTTACTATGTTAAGTCCCTAATATAGGACTAGTCATTGTGCAACCTTAGTACTAGCAGTCGGTCAGCCGACCACCCCATATATATATGTACAACCTTGGGTATGTGTCTCCGACAACGCCCCAATATAAGGGAACATTACAAGAACACGTTCATCAACTTTCAACAAAATTTTAATCCATTTTTTTTCTATTATATTACAAATGTTATTTATCTTTGTTATTGCAATATAATAGCCTTGTATTTATATGATTTGATACATTTTTAACATTTTAAGCAGGTTTTTAATAAATTTAGAGATTTTTAGAGACATTTTATGCGTTTACTAATATATATAATATTTTGGATATTTTTGAACTCTATGCTTATTATTTGCATTTTATTGTTTATATTATAATTTCTAAGACATTTTTAAATGTCTGTATAATGAATTTAATTATTATTTATTAATAATAATTATGAGGCGTCACAATATCAATGATATGTTGCTAACTGGTAACATTCATTGTTATGCGGATGACAGCACTGGTGATGCTCTATACACCGGCCGTGCTAATATTTCTCGGGAAAACGTCGCCGAGTACCGGAACAAACTTGTGTCTGAAGTCGAGTCTTTGCTGAACAAAGTCTCGAATTTGGGGCGACTAAATATAGCCCAGTTTAATCCTCAGAAGATACAAGTTTGCGCGTTTACCGCTAAAAAGAACCCCTTTGTCGTGTCTCCTCAGTTTCAAGGCACTCCCCTTCTTGCCTCAGCCAGTTTTGGAATTCTCGGAGTCGACATATTGAGTGACGTGCAGTTTCATGATCACTTGGAAGAGAAGGCCAAATTGGCCTATAAAAAGCTTGGCGTGCTCAGCAGAGCGGGACAGTATTTCATGCCGGCACACCGCCTGCAACTTTACAAGGCGCAGGTTCGGCCTCACATGGAATACTGTTCCCATCTCTGGGCAGGGGCTCCCCAGTGCCAGCTCCTTCCGCATCCAGCACACAGCGGCTCGAATCGTCGACGACCGAGTCCTTTCCGATCGGCTCGATTCATTGGCACTGCGAAGAGATGTTGCATCCCTTTGCATTTTCTTTCGCATCTACCACGGGGAGTCCTCTGAGGAATTGTTTGGATTAATCACAGCCGCCAAATTTCACGAACGCACATCGCGGCAGAACTCCCGATAACATCCACATCATCTGGATGTTTGGCGGTCCACCACGCTTAGAAGATGTTTTCTTCCTCACACGACTTGCTTGTGGAATCGATTACCATCAGCGATTTTTCCGGACCGATACGACTTAGGGACCTTCAAGAAAAGAGCGTACTCCTTTTTAAAAGGCCGACAACGCATCTGCGATTCCCTTCCTGGTGTTGCAGCTGTTCATGGGCGGCGGTAGTCACCATCAGGTGAGCCGCATGCTCGTTGGATCCTCTCGTATAAAAAAAAAACGAAGCACAGCAGCTTCCAAGTTGCTATTTTACATTTTACGTACTGCTGAGTACGTTCTATATTTAATTGAGGACTGCAGTTTTAAGTTGTGCCACATTTCTTTTTTTTTCTCCTTTATTGTTCATATTTGTATTTTTTTTTGCCTACAATTAAATGTTATCTATCTATCTATCTATCTATTTATCTACCCTCTATCGACCCGTAAGTGCTATAAGAGGCGACAAATGGGAACTTTAAGTATATACCTTGGCCCATAGACATCTACGTCTTTCCTGGATTAAGAAACAAAATGCAGATGCGTTATTACCCATGAGAACTAAGAGGAAATGCCTTAGGGGAAAAAGGGTCTCCTGTGCTATACACCTACCAAACGAAACGCAGCACCATTGAGCTGTTATTTTACGCTAGTATTTCTTGCGAGTGTGGTCCTTTCCCTGTCAGGCTGACACATTCGTACAATAATCATAATATGCAGCATGGCTCTACCACTTAAAACGCCTTTCCTCATACACAAATAAGTTATATATTTAATAAACTCCATTCGATAAAATTTATCAATGATGGCATCCACGACCCTTTCTGCCACCAAGGCGGCACCGCTTAAAAGTGAGGAATAATATTTGACAGATATCATAGCGGGGAAGTTAATTTGTTCGGAAAATGTTCTGTTGTAATAGCTATATTTTATATTATTAGAACTAAAAATAAATAAACCAAACCACAGATATTCATAAAAGTAGAAAAATATAAAAAAAAACGTTAAAATGTGCAAAAAATTAAAGAGCATACCACTAAGGCATTGTTTTGTGTATTAATATAATATAATACTTTTGAAACTATTAAACTCTTGTTAAATACCAATTTCTCAATTAAATGACATTGTGTAACAAAAAACTGTACCTCAGTGTCAACTAGTCACATCTGGTGAGCAGAAAATTATTAGACCTCATTGATAAAAACAAAATGTAACGTTATATTAATTCTTTAGCATTCTGATTGCATAACTAAAGGAAAGTAATAAGCTAAGTAGCCAGAATAAGTTCATTTTTCTTGTTCATGTTTCGAGATTATTTCGTGCGATATTTTTCCCCTTTTTCTTTTACAGTTCGTGGTAGACTGTTTTTTTGTTTATACATATTAGAGCCACGTTATATCTATATTATGGTTGCAGAATCGGTCGCTTCAACCGGGGAAGAATACATACTGTATTTAATGTGGTGAATGACGAAATCACAAAACGTTTTTTACTGTTAAAGTGGCATTCCACCTTAGTCCTTAAGGGTAGCAACGCTTCTGAATTTGATTCTAAATTGGGATAGGGTGAATATGAGTCACAGCATCCACTTACAACACGATATATATGTAATATATAAGCCGTATTTCTTTATTTTATTTTCGACAATCAAACCATGATGTTATTTGAAAATTACTGGTCTAGGTTTTTTACGTGGTCGAGCATCGCTGCATCTATGCTAGCTATATTTAACTCCAGCTCAAATTAATCGGCTCGACCGGGGTCTCAGAGCAAGCTCTCAGAGAATATCAGCGTGAAACAGCAGAATGATGACGCTATGTTTCGTATAGTGAGTGTAAACAATCTTTTATACGGGTAATGAGGCATTTCATCTTAGACTTCTGTGTTAAAAACCCGCCTACATTTTGATTATTAAATGATGATAGATGTAGATGTCTTTGGGCCATACCTATGTGTTCGTTTTTAAGTATACTTAAATCATATGAATTAAATATCCTAATGTTTGGATTTTTAATAAAAAATTTAAAGTTGGTATTGTGGTTAATTAAAACGTTAAATATCATTTCATTATTGGTTTGGTTTGAATGAAAAGACTAAAAGAATAAAACTACTGTGTTTTGTGTCAAAAAGGGTTAACAACATTTTCGGATCAATTCAGTTTGTCCGTAAAATTGCGATTATCTCATGAAATGCCAGACAAAAATTAACCAAGAAACTACAAGATGTACATACACTCCAACAACCATCTAGCATCTGTCTCTATAAACCTTGAAACATGGAGATGTATCAAAGGTGACCGAGCTTTACTCGGCTTTGGAAACTTTTTTCGCTATACTTGAAAAGTGAAACTACGAAATATTATTCTCATTCTAATAGCCCGTTTCCGGAAAACCGTTTACTTACATACATAAATACGAAAATTGCTCTCATAAAGTATATGGTACATTTGCGTGGTTTCGTAAAATTCCGGAAATAGACCTAGGGGTTTACAGATTTGTAGATGCGACAGACGGTGTAAATCTAATGAATTTTTGGCAGCTCAGAAAATCGATCTTTTTTTTTTTAGATGAGGCTTACGTCCAGCAAATGACGAATAAATGAATAACACAAGATACATGAATTTTAATATCACATATCTATTGAAACTCAATACGATTTTTAAATTAATATTTCGAATTTTCTTTTCACTAAAAACGCTTGCGCTCACTTTTTGTACCTTATCTCCGGAACTGCATGTTTTCAAGTGAAACTCGAAACACAATGACTAGGTTTCTTTGTGTCCGTGTAAAGGATTGCAGTTGGATGCCCTTCATCAAAAGTTCTTATAAGCATGCTTGTATTTGTACACGTATTGTTGCTATCTTATTCTGCTGTAGCCTTTCTGTTCTTTTCCTAGTAAAAATTCTTTATATTGTCTTATTCGTACCTCTAAGCTATGTTGTACAACTTTATCCGTAAAATTATATCTATAGAAATCACTATATTATGGTATGTTTCACGTTGTTTATCTATTTTCTTATGTATATGAATTTAACTTTCTTAGGCCGTGTGGTGGTGGTACTTTAAGAGAATCTATTATTCCATTTTGTCGCGTATGTGTCGTAAAATGAAACGCCAGAAAGATTTCATGACTTTCGATAGATACTGGAATAAACATCTCTTTTACACCAGACATGTGATACACAGACCCACGACGTTGAGAAAAACATCGTGAGGAATTCATGTTTGAGGAATAAGATATTTCGAGGATGATGTGAAGTTCGCTAGCACGAACTAGTGAAGTCCAGTGAACTAATTGCCTTATTTTTTTTTAATAAATCTATTAAGTAAAATTACTTATTACGTCTTAGTAGGCACAGTAATTATACTCAACCAAATGTAACAAATACCTTTTAACATTTCACATTAATCATTCTGCTATAACTTTGTACAAGCGTACTCCACAAATTTAAAATAACCTTTTACGTAAATCCAAAGAATTTGAAAGTTGTCAATATGTTATAACAACATGTATAGTTCTTTAACCATAATTTAAATTCAAATCTTTCAAACAAAGCAAAATATAAAAAAAATTAAACAAAAACATCTTTTATGCTTGACGTTGTTTCTTCAATAATATGTCATTATTATTACAAAAATCGGTAAAAATATTCGAATAATCGAACCTTTTAATTTTTAATATTTTTATTTACATTTTTATTTTAAGTTGCATAAATTACATAAATCATGAATTAAACAAGTTAGTCTAATTGTTTTTATAATTTGTGTGAACTCCACGGTAGCGAACTTTCGAGTAAGTTTAGAAGATGCCGGCTTATAAAATCGTAATATAGTAATTGAGTACCATTTGAAAAAGAATTGGCTTCCCATACAAAAAAAAATAGTCAAACGCAAAATAATTATTTAGAAAAATTAATGCAAAGAATAATAATCAAAATTAAATATATTACCAATTGGGACAACGCCAACCACATGGACAGATGACATCTGCCTGTAGGAAAAGGTGGACACCTCATAATTTGCTATGTGGGATCCGCCAGAGGAGGATTTGTAGAAAATACAACTACTACACAAGCGATCACTGGGGCAAAGTGATGGATAAAACAAAGAATGAAGATATGAACGACTATGAAAGAGAGATTTATTTTGAATTTAATAGAGAAAATCAAGTAATAATTAATATAACAACGATGATGACGATAACAATCCAACTACTTGTAGTGAATGTGACGAAATAAATTTGTTTTAAATAGACCTAGTGCAGTCATTAATTTATATAGATAGGTACTTAAATTTATCTCTAGAAATTCGCAGTAAGCAATAAGTATGAAAAAATTGCAAAATTTTGTCTTTTGAGTCATCTCTTTCTATTTTATTCTGGTATTGATCTAGATAAAACTGTAAATGATTACCAACTCTAAAGAATTGATATCAATAACTCTTAAGAATCGAATATTGTAAAAACCGAGTCTTCTGTTGATATGTCTAGTCAAATAAACGTGTCAGCTGTGAAAAGGTATTTCTTAGATTTGCCTGAGTATAGTGTTCATTCATAAAATTTTGCATTGAAATTTACTGTACGAGTACAGGAATTTACAGTTTTCTGAAATGCTTAATATTTTGTGCAGTATTTCAGTTCTTTAAAAATGCTGTACTGAAAACTGTAGATTTAATTTCTCTTAAGAATATTTTCTAAAATGCACTCGACAAGCGGCATTAAAAGCACTTTGTTATAAATGCAGAAACATCAAGAATAAATATTTCAGTAGCAGTGTTGTAGTTAAATAATGTTTGTAATTCTCTTTTTAAAATATATTCGTGTGCAATGAAAACAGTTTGGTTAGAGACATCTTTATACCTCCGAACATATGAATGCTAGATTAATGAATAAAGAAATAGAATCAGTTTAAGTCTTTTTTAATATTAGGTATTATAATTATCATTATTCAGGTATAAAGTTTCAGTTTTTTACTACCCGATTGCTAAGCCAGTATTATGTCGATTATGATTAAGAGATTTATGTTTTAAATAGGCACTCACAGAAGACCAGCGTAATTTAGCAGTTTATTCCTGCTGAGTTTCGCATGCTGAGTGTAGAGAACCGGAGTCCATTATTACTATAAATAAAGTATTCCATCCTAGTCCTCTATGGTGACAACGCATCTGCACTTTTATTTTTAATTGAGGATAAAAGTAAATGTATGTGGGCCACAGAATCCAATTACCATCAGGTGGACCGTGTGCTTGTTTGTCACACGTAATACTCCTAAGTATTTTCGGCCCTTTTCCTTATAATCAATCAATTTAATTATTTTACAATCCCAAAAAAGTCAGTGGCAGGAAAGCTTTTCGTTACTCTAGCCTGACTTCCGGAATCTCTTTTTTGTTCGGCAATTACTCGTAAACGAAATAAGGCGAGTTTAGACATTCATACTATATATATATATGTATTCTCAGATAGCATCTCTCATATAATCAATATGCACATAACTTAAAATACGAAATTAACGAAAAAATAATAATACGAATTATTTTGCGTGTAAAAATCAGGCATGTAATATTTTTTAATTTCATCTTCATCATTATTATTACAGCCCATTATAAGTCTACCGCTGAACAAAGGCCTACCTTAACATAAAACACTGCCCTGAGTTACCTACATTCAGGGACGTTTTGCGTTTCTTACCTTGCGTTTTTTTATACACACGTTCCTCTAAACCACTAACTAAAGGTTTGTTTGTCAACTAACCCTGGAAGACAATGTATTTCGGGTGAATATATGTATGTATATATGTATATAAGTATATACATACATATATTCAACCGAACAAAAATTAGAAATGACATACATAAATAAGTATATGTTTCATGTCTATTTCTTTGGCACTCTCTGAAGCTTAATATAGGGTAAATTTGTCTGCTGTTGCGGAAGTAACATATTTTATAATATTTGAAGTTATTTCTTTTTAGTACACTCCTACGCAGTCGGTTAATTTTTTTAATAACTGTTATAACCACCTTTGAGCTTGTACATATGATAAAAGATTAAACGCCCTAGTTTCCATTTGTATCATCATAAAAATCAAAGCTGTAATAGTTGTATGTTCTATGCTCTTCACAAATAGTTGGCTTACTTCACGTCGCACCGCATACGGTTACTTGGTTTCTGTGCATTATAATTCTACGGTCTCTTAATGATTTCTTATATTTACGCGAATACTACACATTTAATAAAACTATGTTTACTGATTTTATTGCGGTAAACTTTCTTAATTTTAATTCGGATAACAAAAAATATCTAAGAAAGCTATACAGTTGTATGCCTCTAACTCAACGCTGCTGCTGCTTGCATGGATGGGTGGTGCCATTTGCTTGGGATTATATAATTAACAAAATTAAATACAAACCCAAGCATACTACTGCAAGACTTCAAGATACTGTTAGATAATTCTGCATAGATCGAACCAAAAATAAATATTCAAAAACTGAAGGTAGCCGGGCTTACTATGACATAGGGACGTCAAACATCTTAGTCTCCCCCGTGACCATGTACCTACCTGTAAAATACCCGAAACGTTGGGAATTAAAAAGAAGAAAGTCTAACGCGATAAAATCCATAAACATAGTTTTATTTTACGGTCTCCTGTTATTATAGTACTTAGCGAGTATCCCCACCCCCACCTTTTCCTCTCCAATTGAGGTATTTTGGATCCCATCTTCTTGAAACAGATTAACTACATGGTAGGATTCCTTTTCTGCTTAAGAGTCCAACTGGACCTATTGCTGCCGCCAATCAGCAGTTTGTGCACTGCTGTATTCTGGTGGGAAGAGTAGAGAGCCAGTAATACTTACAGAGGCTGTAAGGTTTAGAGTCCTTAGAGGTGAATCTTCTTTGTTTGAATCAGTTGCAGGTTTGTATGTGCTGCAGTAGCAACTTACCATTTAGCAGAATTTAAGTTTGATTTCAATTCAACTTCATAAAAATAACAGTAACTTGCATCTTCTCTTACGTTTTAGAGCTTGAGAGTGAAATAAGCAAGCTTAAGTGTGGATATTAACAAAATAAAAATGATTAAATTATCCCTTTTTCATTTCAGTTCACGTGAGTACTTAGTGGGCAAACTTTTGCAGGAAAATATCGTCAAGAATCTCTTTCAACGGTAAAACCCAAAAAAATAAGGGAAACTGATCCTGTGAATGACGGGTGAAGAAAAGGGTAATCGTTCAGAAGAAATACGATTAAATGCGATGAACTTATTATAATCATGATTAAGGAAAATTTCGCATTTGTGTTGTTCGTTTACACAAATTTGGAGGTTTATTTTCTTCAAATAAAAAGTACAAAAGGACGTCAAAACTTAGAAATAATCATTCCCACAAAATTCTGAAGTCGGTGTTATGAATTATATAGGTGTATCAAAGAATTAAAGTCTTTCAAAAGATCTACGAAATATCACTAGTTCAAGATGACAATAATAATATCGTCTACATGAAATCAAAATCGTAATCTTCTATTTTCCAACTTAAGGAATGGATTTTTTTTTCTTTTAAATCTATGACAACTACAGAAGTTTTAATTTATATAAAGCCTCATTTTAATATTAATCTTATTTAATGAACATGGAATCATAAAATTTGGTTCAGCATTTTCCGATAAATAGGTAAACATAACACATCTCCTGGTTTGTTTTCCTCTGTTACATGTTACGACACTCACGGGCCGATATGGGGTAGTGGATATTCTAAAACCACCATTACGTGGTCGGTACGGTACTTGCAGTTATACCAATAGTACAATATAATCAGGTTCTACTACAACCTTACCGTGTAGTGCCGGTGTAACAATAACCACTACCCCATATCAGCCCGTGGGTGTCGTAAGAGGCGACAGAGGGAAACAAATCAGAAAATGGGCAGCAGCGTCTTCCTAATAACGACTAAAAATAAATTAAACTGAAGTTGCCTTCCCGCTCGCCAAGCGTGGCAACTATGGCAAATATCCCCTTATGAGACAACGGAAGAGGCCTATGTTCATCAGTGCACTCTGATAGGCTGTAACGGCAACGGTAATTATAAATAAAAAAAAATGTTAAATGTGATTGAATACTTTTGAAACTGAATCAATTTTGCTTAAAAAATGTTATAATTATGTTAATGATTCACTGAAACTTCTGTATAGTTGTCGTTTAATGGATTGATGCTGAAGAAGAAAATAAATGGATATATATCGTAATTTTCTAATCTTATTTTCTTATATTTATCTTATTTACTTTGCGATTATTATTGTTTACAACACAGTTTCTACTATATTAAATAAATATGAGCCTACTTAAAATTCGAAACATCATTTTATTAACGCCACTTTCAGAAGGCCTTAAAACTTTAAGTATGGGTCAACTTTGTGAGTTAATTTATGCAAACGATCGTCCTGGGTTTCAAAATAGATAAATGTCTTATAAATAGAATTTATCAAAATATTGTAAAACGTGACGTCTTGGTCTTACGTGCCTTAAATTTTTATTTTAAAAGTTAATAAGACTGGTAGTTTTTTGTTTGTAATTTTGGCCACAGATATGAATTGCTACTTCAAGTTACTTAATAAAACCCATATGTACAGAAATCTATACAATACAAATGAATAAAATTGAAGTGTCTGTTTGTAATGTCAAAATAACAGCTTTTTACTAAATGCATATGAGAATATATATGGTACTTATCATAAAATTATATGTTTTTAAATTTTTGTCTGTCTGACTGTTTCCGGAAATTCGCATAATATCCGAAACGGCTGGACCGATTTTGACGGGACTTTCTTTGGCAGATAGCTGATGTTATAATGAGTAACTTAGATTACTTTTAATTTAGAAAAATATTTAAGATTTCGCACAAGAAAATCAAAACCCACGAAATCCTATCGTAATAAATTCCATGATGGCGAAGTCGCAGGGAACAGCTATAGTTATAATAATTTTAATATGAGAAAATGTCAATCAAATTGTTTGTTATTTTGAAGCTTCATTTTTTGATATTGTGAATAATAATAAAGTCTTAATAGATAGACTTATAGTTCTTCTTTGGAACTCTTTAAGATACACAAATTGCCATACTTTATTGTCATATAACTTTATCGATTGACGTAGAGCACGGCAAAAAACTCTCATAAGGCAAGGCTTTGGAACTGAATTGACTTAATCGTCAAACCATTATATAATTTGTAAAACAATATTCATAAACTACATACCTTAACCTTTTTCATGAATAAGTCTTTCTATTGGAAAAAGCCTAATGAATATCCCCACGGTAGTTTCTAAGATTAGTACAAACCTACATACAGATAGACGCATCGTGGTACTTTAATTTATAAAGTATGTTGATTAAAAATTTAGAACATTATAAATCAGTCATACTGGCATAAACTTTTCTACAATTTTAAAAGCAAATATCGTTAATATAAGTTGTAAATAAATTATTTACCACAAACCAATATTAGCAGCTTCGCTAGCATACCACACTAGATAGCATAACAGTGGACCCAACCCAACAAAGTAAATACATATATAAATTAATCATAACTTTGTGCTAACGAGAGGTTCATTATAATATTTCAACGAAACAAATCATGGACTCAGTTACTTCTCATTAGTAAACCGAACTTAAAATATATTTTATAAAACAACGAGGCGCGGTTTCATGAGCCCACCGAGTACAATATTTTTTCCTCTTTAACGGAATTTGCTCTGACTTTGCTCTAAATATAACTTCGTTTTCGTCGCTTCACATTTATTGCTTAATGCATAGTCACTTTATTACTTAGGAACTTATCATGTCTGGGCTAGATATGACAGCTAAAGTTCACAAGTAAATACTATTTATTTTGAATAGAAATCACAGTGGAGAGGAAAAAAATTAAAGAAGTATTGATTTTTAAATATTTATAATCTTTTTTTAATTGTGGTCCTCAAATAATACAGGAAATAGTTTGGAAAATCGAAAAGTGGACGTCTCGTGACCGTTTCATTTAACTTTGATGAATAAAATTGTATTTCTGACTTTTAAAATATATTCCTAACGTGTTATAAATTTAGCGCTCTATTATTTTTACAGATAGTGTCACCTACAAGGAAATCATGTTTTCCAAAATAAATCGATTACACAAATTATAAAATCGATATGGGCTGTATAGTACATTTGTCCTTTGTGTATCAAGGGCTAAAAGATATGAAAGTGACTTTTAATTTTTAATTGCAATAAAAATTATAAAAGTTATAAATAATTTTATTAACAAACTACGCGTACTAGGCTATTGATATGAAATAGGAAACCAGTTGATGTAATACTGAAGCTAATAAATAACCCGATCTCGGTACCTCAATTTATTCGGGAGTTATCGCGACCACATACAATATCAATATTCGGACGTCCACGTAAATTTTTTTTCAATCCGTTTTTTTCTTCAAAGTAGCAATTTAATATGACTTTTTAGAAAATACAAAATAGATTCATTATAGTATTTTCTTGATATACTGCTACTCATATTATCGTATATGTACATGATGTCAAATTTCCACGAATAACTATCGGTATAGGACGCTAAATGCTTCTAATGCGGTCCATTGACTGCAGCCTAAAAAAATGTGTTATTTAGTGTTTGTATTTAATGAGTGACGTAATTTATGTTATGCTAAGAATCTCCGGTGGAGGTTCGGTTGCCAACTTAGACGACTCGACCTGGCAAAGTACAACGCACGCACCCTGAGGACTGACGAGAAGATCGTGGAGCTGGAAGAAGAGATAGACAAGTTGCGCTGGCATATTATAGGATTATCCGAAGTCCGAAGAGAGGGGGAGGACACGGTAATCCTCGAATCCGGCAACTTGCTCTATCACCGGGAGGGCGACCATCTGTCCCAAGGAGGTGTCGGATTTATCGTCCACAAGTCTCTCGTTAACAACGTTGTAAAGATCGGGAGTGTGTCGACGAGGGTTGCGTACCTTATACTCCGAATCACCAAACGGTATTCGCTGAAGGTCATACAGGTTTACGCACCAACCTCGGCACACCCCGATGAAGAGGTGGAGGAAATGTATGAGGATATCTCTAGAGCCATGCATTCCTCCAAAACCCAATATACGGTGTTAATGGGAGACTTCAATGCAAAACTAGGCACAAGAGAGAACGATGAGCTGAAAGTAGGGAAATTTGGAATAGGGCAACGGAACCCAAGGGGCCAGCAGCTGGCCGACTTCATGGAGAAAGAGGGACTCTTTATGATGAACTCTTTCTTCCAGAAGCGGCCCCACAGGAAGTGGATCTGGTCGAGCCCCGACGGTTCGACAAAAAATGAGATTGACTTCATTATGACGACCAGACGACAACTGTTCAGTGATGTCTCCGTGATCGCGAGGGTGAAAACTGGTAGCGATCACCGAATGGTTAGAGGCACACTGAACCTAAACGTTAAGTTGGAGAGGTCTCGTCTAATGAAGTCAACGCTCCGTCCCCCTCGTGCTCTGTTCCAAAGTCCCGAAACCTTTCAGCTCGAGTTACGAAACCGTTTTCAGTGCCTAGAAGACTGCAATGAAGTGGACGATATGAATGACAAGCTCGTGGAAACTGTCCATGCGGTCGGAGCTAAGTTCTGCAAGACCCGCCGCAGAAGAACACAAAAACTCTCCGATCACACTCTTACTCTTAGCTACATTCATCAACAGACTTGACAGCATACAGGCATCTGAACAGACAGATCTCCAAATGCATGCGGCGGGACTTACGCAACTTCAATACAGCTCGTATTGAAGAAGCGATCGAGCGGAACCAAGGCTCCAAAGTCTTTGCCAGAGATCTGTCTGCCAGAAAGAGCCACCTGTCAAAGCTGAAGACAGAATGTGGCAGCATCGTTTCCGGGACACCTGAGATTTTGAGTGAGATTGAGAGGTTCTATGGGCAGCTGTACACGGCATCGTTGTAGCCACACGCAAGTGTGAGTAACGATCCAAGAGCGAGTCTCATCCGACACTATTCCGAAGATATCCCGGACGTCAGTCTGAGCGAGATTAGAATGGCTCTCCAGCACCTTAAAAACGGTAAGGCCCCAGGCGAGGATGGAATTACAGCGGAGCTTCTGAAAGCGGGTGGAAAACCGGTACTTGAGGTCCTTCAGAAGCTCTTTAATTCCGTCCTCCATGGTGGCATTACACCGGTGGCGTGGAGCAGAAGTGCGGTGGTCTTGTTCTTCAAGAAAGATGACAACGCTCTCTTGAAGAACTACAGACCGATTTCCCTTCTGAGCCGCGTCTACCTGCTGTTTTCGAGAGTCATTACGAATCGTCTCGCGCGCAAACTTGACGACTTCCAGCCTCCCGAACAAGCCGGTTTCCGAAAGGGCTTTAGCACCATAGACCACATACATACCCTTCGGCAAATTGTACAGAAGTCCGAAGAGTACAATTTGCCACTATGTCTGGCGTATGTGGACTATGAGAAAGCCTTTGATTCCGTCGAAATTTGGGCGGTGCTGCAGTCCCTTCAGCGGTGCCAAGTTGACTATCGGTATATCGAAGTGTTGAAGTGCTTGTACAGTAGGGCTACGATGGCTATCCGAGTACAGAACCAGAGTACGAAACCTATCCAATTGCAGAGAGGTATAAGACAGGGTGACGTCATATCCCCGAAACTCTTCACCGCTGCATTGGAAGACGTTTTCAAGCTTCTGGACTGGAAAGGATACGTTATCAACATCAATGGCGAATACATCACTCACCTTCGATTTGCCGACGATATAGTCCTTATGGCAGAATCGCTGGAGGACCTAAGCACTATGCTCAATGACCTCGATAGTGTTTCCCAACGGATAGGTCTTAAGATGAACATGGAGAAAACAAAGATCATGTTCAATGTCCATGTCACACCTATGCCGGTAGTTGTTGGGAGCACTAAGCTCGAAGTTGTTGACGAGTATGTTTACCTGGGACAAATAGTCCGACTAGGTAAGTCCAACTTCGACCGAGAGGTCAATCGACGGATTCAACTCGGCTGGGCAGCGTTCGGGAAGCTACGACACATCTTCTCGTCAGACATACCTCAAAACCTGAAAACGAAATTGTACAACCAGTGCGTGTTGCCAGTGATGACTTATGGAACTGAGACGTGGTCCTTCACTGCTGGCCGTATGAGGAAGCTCAAGGTCGCTCAGCGAGCTATGGAGAGAGCTATGCTCGGAGTTTCTCTGCGTGATAAACTTAGGAATGAGGATATCCGCAGTAGAACCAGAGTAACCGACATAGCCCAACGTATTGGTGAGCTGAAGTGGCAGTGGGCCGGCCATATAGCTCGAAGAACCGACAACCGATGGGGAAGAAAGGTTCTCGAGTGGCAGCCTCGTACCGGTAGGCGAAGTGTAGGGCGTCCCCCCACGAGATGGAGTGACGACCTGTTAAGACATGCAGGAAGTCGATGGATGCAGGTGGCTCAGGACCGTGGTTTGTGGCATTTTTTGGGGGAGGCCTATGTTCAGCAGTGGACTTGTGAAGGGCTGTAATGATGATGATGATGATGATGATGTAGTTTGGCCGTTAGTTTGGACATTGCGAAGGTTTCTTCTGCATATTGTAACGAACCCGCCCCCATCTTTTTTCTTTTCTACTATACATCCACTTATACTTGTATTTCCTTAGAATCTATATCTGTAAGATATATAAATATATCTAATTTAAGTGACCAGTATAACTTTATCTTTCTAAAGGTTTAAATATAGGCCGTTTAATAAATTTACTAAAAATATGTCGACGAGGGTTACGTACCTTATGCTCAGAATCACCAAACGGTATTCGCTGAAGGTCATACAGGTTTACGCACTAACCTCGGCACACCCCGATGAGGAGGTGGAGGAAATGTATGAGGATATCTCTAGAGCCATGCATTCCTCCAAAACCCAATATACGGTGTTAATGGGAGACTTTAATGCAAAACTAGGCACAAGAGAGAACGGTGAGCTGAAAGTAGGGAAATTTTGAATAGGGCAACGGAACCCAAGGGGCCAGCAGCCGGCCGACTTCATGGAGAAAGAGGGACTCTTTATGATGAACTCTTTCTTCCAGAAGCGGCCCCACAGGAAGTGGACCTGGTCGAGCCCCGAAGGTTCGACAAAAAATGAGATTGACTTAATTTTGACGACCAGACGACAACTGTTCAGTGATGTCTCCGTGATCGCGAGGGTGAAAACTGGTAGCGATCACCGAATGGTTAGAGGTACACTGAACCTAAACGTTAAGTTGGAGAGGTCTCGTCTAATGAAGTCAACGCTCCGTCCCCCTCTTGCTCTAATCCAAAGTCCCGAAACTTTTCAGCTCGAGTTACAAAACCGTTTTCAGTGCCTAGAAGACTGCAATTGGATGTAAGTGTAAGGCATCACCATCAATTGCATGGTCAGCACGGCCAATTGGCCGCAGAGCGTGTCATGAGTCTACCGCTCACCTCAAGGGAATGGGGTCCCACGTTGCGCGGCTTTCGGCCGCAGCCTTGAGAGCCTCCTCAGATTCTCCCTCCAGCTACCACCCGCATGAGGTCAACACATATGCTCCACCAACCAATACAATGGCAGATATAGCCAATAGGCAGTTATAAGATAATATTAATAATTCGCCATCAGAAAGGGTTTGTGTCACTGACGTTGAGTATATGCATTTTTCGGTCATGTTTGTCTCACCCACCAACAAGTTGCCTTCAATCTCTCAAAGGTGGGAACTTTATAGAGATATATTATTAAGTTGTTATATAAAACATCATGGAGGACAGACAGTCTGCAGCCCCGCAATGAAGGGACCCGACTTGGGCAAAGCTACTTAGGTTGTGAGTCAAACCAAGACGCAGAGAGCGCCATTGAGAATAGCGACCCCGCCAAACAACCATCGTAGAGACGCAATGCTACAGAATGCAACAAGCATCATTACGACTATCGTCGGGCTTACACCGTCCCAAGGTCCCCCATACAGTCCCAGCAGACATCACCACCCGCATACCTCCATCGACCAGAACCACTAGATGCATCGAATCAGGTGCAGCACACCCGCAGATCCATCACAAGACACAATACTGCAAGTAGCAGTAAGCATCAATGCAACTATCATACGGATGGCGCCCCCTCACAACACACCCACATGATCCCTATCGACTTTGGTAACAAAATTTGATAATGTTGTTAACTAAAAATACCACCAACGTATCATAGTAGTACGGTACTAAGACGTCTGTAGCCAAAACTCCACGTATCATAGCGCTATTGCACTAAGACATGAAGTTGAGTATGCTTGCTGCACTTAAAAGTACTACCAAACACACTCACCCTAATCCGTAAGATAGCCGACGTATCATAACGCTATGCGCTAAGACGCCGCCCACAACCGGTAGGGGTGTTCGATGTCCACGGGCAAGTCGTATTGCTACAACAAACCCGCTTACCACCGGCACTAAGATGATATATCTAGGACACATCGGTTAGTGAGTCCAAGTTTACCTCGGTCTCAGAGGCTGCGAAGCAACCTACACGCCACTATAATAATACTTTTCAAGTTCCATTTCTTTCAATATAATGCTTTTACATATTTGAGACCTTCCACATATTTGCTTTATTTCATAGACCATACTACTGTATGTCTTATTCATATGGGATTTCAAGTCATAACTCTGCTATCATAATGCTTATGCATCATAGAGACCTTCTATATTAATGCTTTGGTTCATCAGACCTTACTATGTTAAGTCCCTAATATAGGACTAGTCATTGTGCAACCTTAGTACTAGCAGTCGGTCAGCCGACCACCCCATATATATATGTACAACCTTGGGTATGTGTCTCCGACAACGCCCCAATATAAGGGAACATTACAAGAACACGTTCATCAACTTTCAACAAAATTTTAATCCATTTTTTTTCTATTATATTACAAATGTTATTTATCTTTGTTATTGCAATATAATAGCCTTGTATTTATATGATTTGATACATTTTTAACATTTTAAGCAGGTTTTTAATAAATTTAGAGATTTTTAGAGACATTTTATGCGTTTACTAATATATATAATATTTTGGATATTTTTGAACTCTATGCTTATTATTTGCATTTTATTGTTTATATTATAATTTCTAAGACATTTTTAAATGTCTGTATAATGAATTTAATTATTATTTATTAATAATAATTATGAGGCGTCACAATATCAATGATATGTTGCTAACTGGTAACATTCATTGTTATGCGGATGACAGCACTGGTGATGCTCTATACACCGGCCGTGCCAATATTTCTCGGGAAAACGTCGCCGAGTACCGGAACAAACTTGTGTCTGAAGTCGAGTCTTTGCTGAACAAAGTCTCGAATTTGGGGCGACTAAATATAGCCCAGTTTAATCCTCAGAAGATACAAGTTTGCGCGTTTACCGCTAAAAAGAACCCCTTTGTCGTGTCTCCTCAGTTTCAAGGCACTCCCCTTCTTGCCTCAGCCAGTTTTGGAATTCTCGGAGTCGACATATTGAGTGACGTGCAGTTTCATGGTCACTTGGAAGAGAAGGCCAAATTGGCCTATAAAAAGCTTGGCGTGCTCAGCAGAGCGGGACAGTATTTCATGCCGGCACACCGCCTGCAACTTTACAAGGCGCAGGTTCGGCCTCACATGGAATACTGTTCCCATCTCTGGGCAGGGGCTCCCCAGTGCCAGCTCCTTCCACTTGACCGCATCCAGCACACAGCGGCTCGAATCGTCGACGACCGAGTCCTTTCCGATCGGCTCGAATCATTGGCACTGCGAAGAGATGTTGCATCCCTTTGCATTTTCTTTCGCATCTACCACGGGGAATCCTCTGAGGAATTGTTTGGATTAATCACAGCCGCCAAATTTCACGAACGCACATCGCGGCAGAACTCCCGATAACATCCACATCATCTGGATGTTTGGCGGTCCACCACGTTTAGAAGATGTTTTCTTCCTCACACGACTTCCTTGTGGAATCGATTACCATCAGCGATTTTTCCGGACCGATACGACTTAGGGACCTTCAAGAAAAGAGCGTACTCCTTTTTAAAAGGCCGACAACGCATCTGCGATTCCCTTCCTGGTGTTGCAGCTGTTCATGGGCGGCGGTAGTCACCATCAGGTGAGCCGCATGCTCGTTGGATCCTCTCGTATAAAAAAAAAACGAAGCACAGCAGCTTCCAAGTTGCTATTTTACATTTTACGTACTGCTGAGTACGTTCTATATTTAATTGAGGACTGCAGTTTTAAGTTGTGCCACATTTCTTTTTTTTTCTCCTTTATTGTTCATATTTGTATTTTTTTTTGCCTACAATTAAATGTTATCTATCTATCTATCTATCTATTTATCTACCCTCTATCGACCCGTAAGTGCTATAAGAGGCGACAAATGGGAACTTTAAGTATATACCTTGGCCCATAGACATCTACGTCTTTCCTGGATTAAGAAACAAAATGCAGATGCGTTATTACCCATGAGAACTAAGAGGAAGTGCCTTGTTTCTTGGGGAAAAAGGGTCTCCTGTGCTATACACCTACCAAACGAAACGCAGCACCATTGAGCTGTTATTTTACGCTAGTATTTCTTGCGAGTGTGGTCCTTTCCCTGTCAGGCTGACACATTCATACAATAATCATAATATGCAGCATGGCTCTACCACTTAAAACGCCTTTCCTCATACACAAATAAGTTATATATTTAATAAACTCCATTCGATAAAATTTATCAATGATGGCATCCACGACCCTTTCTGCCACCAAGGCGGCACCACTTAAAAGTGAGGAATAATATTTGACAGATATCATAGCGGGGAAGTTAATTTGTTCGGAAAATGTTCTGTTGTAATAGCTATATTTTATATTATTAGAACTAAAAATAAATAAACCAAACCACAGATATTCATAAAAGTAGAAAAATATAAAAAAAAACGTTAAAATGTGCAAAAAATTAAAGAGCATACCACTAAGGCATTGTTTTGTGTATTAATATAATATAATACTTTTGAAACTATTAAACTCTTATTAAATACCAATTTCTCAATTAAATGACATTGTGTAACAAAAAACTGTACCTCAGTGTCAACTAGTCACATCTGGTGAGCAGAAAATTATTAGACCTCATTGATAAAAACAAAATGTAACGTTATATTAATTCTTTAGCATTCTGATTGCATAACTAAAGGAAAGTAATAAGCTAAGTAGCCAGAATAAGTTCATTTTTCTTGTTCATGTTTCGAGATTATTTCGTGCGATATTTTTCCCCTTTTTCTTTTACAGTTCGTGGTAGACTGTTTTTTTGTTTATACATATTAGAGCCACGTTATATCTATATTATGGTTGCAGAATCGGTCGCTTCAACCGGGGAAGAATACATACTGTATTTAATGTGGTGAATGACGAAATCACAAAACGTTTTTTACTGTTAAAGTGGCATTCCACCTTAGTCCTTAAGGGTAGCAACGCTTCTGAATTTGATTCTAAATTGAGATAGGGTGAATATGAGTCACAGCATCCACTTACAACACGATATATATGTAATATATAAGCCGTATTTCTTTATTTTATTTTCGACAATCAAACCATGATGTTATTTGAAAATTACTGGTCTAGGTTTTTTACGTGGTCGAGCATCGCTGCATCTATGCTAGCTATATTTAACTCCAGCTCAAATTAATCAGCTCGACCGGGGTCTCAGAGCAAGCTCTCAGAGAATATCAGAGTGAAACAGCAGAATGATGACGCTATGTTTCGTATAGTGAGTGTAAACAATCTTTTATACGGGTAATGAGGCATTTCATCTTAGACTTCTGTGTTAAAAACCCGCCTACATTTTGATTATTAAATGATGATAGATGTAGATGTCTTTGGGCCATACCTATGTGTTCGTTTTTAAGTATACTTAAATCATATGAATTAAATATCCTAATGTTTGGATTTTTAATAAAAAATTTAAAGTTGGTATTGTGGTTAATTAAAACGTTAAATATCATTTCATTATTGGTTTGGTTTGAATGAAAAGACTAAAAGAATAAAACTACTGTGTTTTGTGTCAAAAAGGGTTAACAACATTTTCGGATCAATTCAGTTTGTCCGTAAAATTGCGATTATCTCATGAAATGCCAGACAAAAATTAACCAAGAAACTACAAGATGTACATACACTCCAACAACCATCTAGCATCTGTCTCTAGAAACCTTGAAACATGGAGATGTATCAAAGGTGACCAAGCTTTACTCGGCTTTGGAAACTTTTTTCGCTATACTTGAAAAGTGAAACTACGAAATATTATTCTCATTCTAATAGCCCGTTTCCGGAAAACCGTTTACTTACATACATAAATACGAAAATTGCTCTCATAAAGTATATGGTACATTTGCGTGGTTTCGTAAAATTCCGGAAATAGACCTAGGGGTTTACATGAATAACACAAGATACATGAATTTTAATATCACATATCTATTGAAACTCAATACGATTTTTAAATTAATATTTCGAATTTTCTTTTCACTAAAAACGCTTGCGCTCACTTTTTGTACCTTATCTCCGGAACTGCATGTTTTCAAGTGAAACTCGAAACACAATGACTAGGTTTCTTTGTGTCCGTGTAAAGGATTGCAGTCAGATGCCCTTCATCAAAAGTTCTTATAAGCATGCTTGTATTTGTACACGTATTGTTGCTATCTTATTCTGCTGTAGCCTTTCTGTTCTTTTCCTAGTAAAAATTCTTTATATTGTCTTATTCGTACAGCTAAGCTATGTTGTACAACTTTATCCGTAAAATTATATCTATAGAAATCACTATATTATGGTATGTTTCACGTTGTTTATCTATTTTCTTATGTATATGAATTTAACTTTCTTAGGCCGTGTGGTGGTGGTACTTTAAGAGAATCTATTATTCCATTTTGTCGCGTATGTGTCGTAAAATGAAACGCCAGAAAGATTTCATGACTTTCGATAGATACTGGAATAAACATTTCTTTTACACCAGACATGTGATACACAGACCCACGACGTTGAGAAAAACATCGTGAGGAATTCATGTTTGAGGAATAAGATATTTCGAGGATGATGTGAAGTTCGCTAGCACGAACTAGTGAAGTCCAGTGAACTAATTGCCTTATTTTTTTTTAATAAATCTATTAAGTAAAATTACTTATTACGTCTTAGTAGGCACAGTAATTATACTCAACCAAATGTAACAAATTCCTTTTAACATTTCACATTAATCATTCTGCTATAACTTTGTACAAGCGTACTCCACAAATTTAAAATAACCTTTTACGTAAATCCAAAGAATTTGAAAGTTGTCAATATGTTATAATAACATGTATAGTTCTTTAACCATAATTTAAATTCAAATCTTTCAAACAAAGCAAAATATAAAAAAAAATTAAACAAAAACAACTTTTATGCTTGACGTTGTTTCTTCAATAATATGTCATTATTATTACAAAAATCGGTAAAAATATTCGAATAATCGAACCTTTTAATTTTTAATATTTTTATTTACATTTTTATTTTAAGTTGCATAAATTACATAAATCATGAATTAAACAAGTTAGTCTAATTGTTTTTATAATTTGTGTGAACTCCACGGTAGCGAACTTTCGAGTAAGTTTAGAAGATGCCGGCTTATAAAATCGTAATATAGTAATTGAGTACCATTTGAAAAAGAATTGGCTTCCCATACAAAAAAAAAAATAGTCAAACGCAAAATAATTATTTAGAAAAATTAATGCAAAGAATAATAATCAAAATTAAATATATTACCAATTGGGACAACGCCAACCACATGGACAGATGACATCTGCCTGTAGGAAAAGGTGGACACCTCATAATTTGCTATGTGGGATCCGCCAGAGGAGGATTTGTAGAAAATACAACTACTACACAAGCGATCACTGGGGCAAAGTGATGGATAAAACAAAGAATGAAGATATGAACGACTATGAAAGAGAGATTTATTTTGAATTTAATAGAGAAAATCAAGTAATAATTAATATAACAACGATGATGACGATAACAATCCAACTACTTGTAGTGAATGTGACGAAATAAATTTGTTTTAAATATACCTAGTGCAGTCATTAATTTATATAGATAGGTACTTAAATTTATCTCTAGAAATTCGCAGTAAGCAATAAGTATGAAAAAATTGCAAAATTTTGTCTTTTGAGTCATCTCTTTCTATTTTATTCTGGTATTGATCTAGATAAAACTGTAAATGATTACCAACTCTAAAGAATTGATATCAATAACTCTTAAGAATCGAATATTGTAAAAACCGAGTCTTCTGTTGAAATGTCTAGTCAAATAAACGTGTCAGCTGTGAAAAGGTATTTCTTAGATTTGCCTGAGTATAGTGTTCATTCATAAAATTTTGCATTGAAATTTACTGTACGAGTACAGGAATTTACAGTTTTCTGAAATGCTTAATATTTTGTGCAGTATTTCAGTTCTTTAAAAATGCTGTACTGAAAACTGTAGATTTAATTTCTCTTAAGAATATTTTCTAAAATGCACTCGACAAGCGGCATTAAAAGCACTTTGTTATAAATGCAGAAACATCAAGAATAAATATTTCAGTAGCAGTGTTGTAGTTAAATAATGTTTGTAATTCTCTTTTTAAAATATATTCGTGTGCAATGAAAACAGTTTGGTTAGAGACATCTTTATACCTCCGAACATATGAATGCTAGATTAATGAATAAAGAAATAGAAACAGTTTAAGTCTTTTTTAATATTAGGTATTATAATTATCATTATTCAGGTATAAAGTTTCAGTTTTTTACTACCCGATTGCTAAGCCAGTATTATGTCGATTATGATTAAGAGATTTATGTTTTAAATATGCACTCACAGAAGACCAGCGTAATTTAGCAGTTTATTCCTGCAGAGTTTCGCATGCTGAGTGTAGAGAACCGGAGTCCATTATTACTATAAATAAAGTATTCCATCCTAGTCCTCTATGGTGACAACGCATCTGCACTTTTATTTTTAATTGAGGATAAAAGTAAATGTATGTGGGCCACAGAATCCAATTACCATCAGGTGGACCGTGTGCTTGTTTGTCACACGTAATACTCCTAAGTATTTTCGGCCCTTTTCCTTATAATCAATCAATTTAATTATTTTACAATCCCAAAAAAGTCAGTGGCAGGAAAGCTTTTCGTTACTCTAGCCTGACTTCCGGAATCTCTTTTTTGTTCGGCAATTACTCGTAAACGAAATAAGGCGAGTTTAGATATTCATACTATATATATATATGTATTCTCAGATAGCATCTCTCATATAATCAATATTCACATAACTTAAAATACGAAATTAACGAAAAAATAATAATACGAATTATTTTGCGTGTAAAAATCAGGCATGTTATATTTTTTAATTTCATCTTCATCATTATTATTACAGCCCATTATAAGTCTACCGCTGAACAAAGGCCTACCTTAACATAAAACACTGCCCTGAGTTACCTACATTCAGGGACGTTTTGCGTTTCTTACCTTGCGTTTTTTTATACACACGTTCCTCTAAACCACTAACTAAAGGTTTGTTTGTCAACTAACCCTGGAAGACAATGTATTTCGGGTGAATATATGTATGTATATATGTATATAAGTATATACATACATATATTCAACCGAACAAAAATTAGAAATGACATACATAAATAAGTATATGTTTCATGTCTATTTCTTTGGCACTCTCTGAAGCTTAATATAGGGTAAATTTGTCTGCTGTTGCGGAAGTAACATATTTTATAATATTTGAAGTTATTTCTTTTTAGTACACTCCTACGCAGTCGGTTAATTTTTTTAATAACTGTTATAACCACCTTTGAGCTTGTACATATGATAAAAGATTAAACGCCCTAGTTTCCATTTGTATCATCATAAAAATCAAAGCTGTAATAGTTGTATGTTCTATGCTCTTCACAAATAGTTGGCTTACTTCACGTCGCACCGCATACGGTTACTTGGTTTCTGTGCATTATAATTCTACGGTCTCTTAATGATTTCTTATATTTACGCGAATACTACACATTTAATAAAACTATGTTTACTGATTTTATTGCGGTAAACTTTCTTAATTTTGATTCGGATAACAAAAAATATCTAAGAAAGCTATACAGTTGTATGCCTCTAACTCAACGCTGCTGCTGCTTGCATGGATGGGTGGTGCCATTTGCTTGGGATTATATAATTAACAAAATTAAATCCAAACCCAAGCATACTACTGCAAGACTTCAAGATACTGTTAGATAATTCTGCATAGATCGAACCAAAAATAAATATTCAAAAACTGAAGGTAGCCGGGCTCACTATGACATCGGGACGTCAAACATCTTAGTCTCCCCCGTGACCATGTACCTACCTGTAAAATACCCGAAACGTTGGGAATTAAAAAGAAGAAAGTCTAACGCGATAAAATCCATAAACATAGTTTTATTTTACGGTCTCCTGTTATTATAGTACTTAGCGAGTATCCCCACCCCCACCTTTTCCTCTCCAATTGAGGTATTTTGGATCCCATCTTCTTGAAACAGATTAACTACATGGTAGGATTCCTTTTCTGCTTAAGAGTCCAACTGGACCTATTGCTGCCGCCAATCAGCAGTTTGTGCACTGCTGTATTCTGGTGGGAAGAGTAGAGAGCCAGTAATACTTACAGAGGCTGTAAGGTTTAGAGTCCTTAGAGGTGAATCTTCTTTGTTTGAATCAGTTGCAGGTTTGTATGTGCTGCAGTAGCAACTTACCATTTAGCAGAATTTAAGTTTGATTTCAATTCAACTTCATAAAAATAACAGTAACTTGCATCTTCTCTTACGTTTTAGAGCTTGAGAGTGAAATAAGCAAGCTTAAGTGTGGATATTAACAAAATAAAAATGATTAAATTATCCCTTTTTCATTTCAGTTCACGTGAGTACTTAGTGGGCAAACTTTTGCAGGAAAATATCGTCAAGAATCTCTTTCAACGGTAAAACCCAAAAAAATAAGGGAAACTGATCCTGTGAATGACGGGTGAAGAAAAAGGTAATCGTTCAGAAGAAATACGATTAAATGCGATGAACTTATTATAATCATGATTAAGGAAAATTTCGCATTTGTGTTGTTCGTTTACACAAATTTGGAGGTTTATTTTCTTCAAATAAAAAGTACAAAAGGACGTCAAAACTTAGAAATAATCATTCCCACAAAATTCTGAAGTCGGTGTTATGAATTATATAGGTGTATCAAAGAATTAAAGTCTTTCAAAAGATCTACGAAATATCACTAGTTCAAGATGACAATAATAATATCGTCTACATGAAATCAAAATCGTAATCTTCTATTTTCCAACTTAAGGAATGGATTTTTTTTTCTTTTAAATCTATGACAACTACTGAAGTTTTAATTTATATAAAGCCTCATTTTAATATTAATCTTATTTAATGAACATGGAATCATAAAATTTGGTTCAGCATTTTCCGATAAATAGGTAAACATAACACATCTCCTGGTTTGTTTTCCTCTGTTACATGTTACGACACTCACGGGCCGATATGGGGTAGTGGATATTCTAAAACCACCATTACGTGGTCGGTACGGTACTTGCAGTTATACCAATAGTACAATATAATCAGGTTCTACTACAACCTTACCGTGTAGTGCCGGTGTAACAATAACCACTACCCCATATCAGCCCGTGGGTGTCGTAAGAGGCGACAGAGGGAAACAAATCAGAAAATGGGCAGCAGCGTCTTCCTAATAACGACTAAAAATAAATTAAACTGAAGTTGCCTTCCCGCTCGCCAAGCGTGGCAACTATGGCAAATATCCCCTTATGAGACAACGGAAGAGGCCTATGTTCATCAGTGCACTCTGATAGGCTGTAACGGCAACGGTAATTATAAATAAAAAAAATGTTAAATGTGATTGAATACTTATCAATTTTGCTTAAAAAATGTTATAATTATGTTAATGATTCACTGAAACTTCTGTATAGTTGTCGTTTAATGGATTGATGCTGAAGAAGAAAATAAATGGATATATATCGTAATTTTCTAATCTTATTTTCTTATATTTATCTTATTTACTTTGCGATTATTATTGTTTACAACACAGTTTCTACTATATTAAATAAATATGAGCCTACTTAAAATTCGAAACATCATTTTATTAACGCCACTTTCAGAAGGCCTTAAAACTTTAAGTATGGGTCAACTTTGTGAGTTAATTTATGCAAACGATCGTCCTGGGTTTCAAAATAGATAAATGTCTTATAAATAGAATTTATCAAAATATTGTAAAACGTGACGTCTTGGTCTTACGTGCCTTAAATTTTTATTTTAAAAGTTAATAAGACTGGTAGTTTTTTGTTTGTAATTTTGGCCACAGATATGAATTGCTACTTCAAGTTACTTAATAAAACCCATATGTACAGAAATCTATACAATACAAATGAATAAAATTGAAGTGTCTGTTTGTAATGTCAAAATAACAGCTTTTTACTAAATGCATATGAGAATATATATGGTACTTATCATAAAATTATATGTTTTTAAATTTTTGTCTGTCTGACTGTTTCCGGAAATTCGCATAATATCCGAAACGGCTGGACCGATTTTGACGGGACTTTCTTTGGCAGATAGCTGATGTTATAATGAGTAACTTAGATTACTTTTAATTTAGAAAAATATTTAAGATTTCGCACAAGAAAATCAAAACCCACGAAATCCTATCGTAATAAATTCCATGATGGCGAAGTCGCAGGGAACAGCTATAGTTATAATAATTTTAATATGAGAAAATGTCAATCAAATTGTTTGTTATTTTGAAGCTTCATTTTTTGATATTGTGAATAATAATAAAGTCTTAATAGATAGACTTATAGTTCTTCTTTGGAACTCTTTAAGATACACAAATTGCCATACTTTATTGTCATATAACTTTATCGATTGACGTAGAGCACGGCAAAAAACTCTCATAAGGCAAGGCTTTGGAACTGAATTGACTTAATCGTCAAACCATTATATAATTTGTAAAACAATATTCATAAACTACATACCTTAACCTTTTTCATGAATAAGTCTTTCTATTGGAAAAAGCCTAATGAATATCCCCACGGTAGTTTCTAAGATTAGTACAAACCTACATACGATAGACGCATCGTGGTACTTTAATTTATAAAGTATGTTGATTAAAAATTTAGAACATTATAAATCAGTCATACTGGCATAAACTTTTCTACAATTTTAAAAGCAAATATCGTTAATATAAGTTGTAAATAAATTATTTACCACAAACCAATATTAGCAGCTTCGCTAGCATACCACACTAGATAGCATAACAGTGGACCCAACCCAACAAAGTAAATACATATATAAATTAATCATAACTTTGTGCTAACGAGAGGTTCATTATAATATTTCAACGAAACAAATCATGGACTCAGTTACTTCTCATTAGTAAACCGAACTTAAAATATATTTTATAAAACAACGAGGCGCGGTTTCATGAGCCCACCGAGTACAATATTTTTTCCTCTTTAACGGAATTTGCTCTGACTTTGCTCTAAATATAACTTCGTTTTCGTCGCTTCACATTTATTGCTTAATGCATAGTCACTTTATTACTTAGGAACTTATCATGTCTGGGCTAGATATGACAGCTAAAGTTCACAAGTAAATACTAATTATTTTGAATAGAAATCACAGTGGAGAGGAAAAAAATTAAAGAAGTATTGATTTTTAAATATTTATAATCTTTTTTTAATTGTGGTCCTCAAATAATACAGGAAATAGTTTGGAAAATCGAAAAGTGGACGTCTCTTGACCGTTTCATTTAACTTTGATGAATAAAATTGTATTTCTGACTTTTAAAATATATTACTAACGTGTTATAAATTTAGCGCTCTATTATTTTTACAGATAGTGTCACCTACAAGGAAATCATGTTTTCCAAAATAAATCGATTACACAAATTATAAAATCGATATGGGCTGTATAGTACATTTGTCCTTTGTGTATCAAGGGCTAAAAGATATGAAAGTGACTTTTAATTTTTAATTGCAATAAAAATTATAAAAGTTATAAATAATTTTATTAACAAACTACGCGTACTAGGCTATTGATATGAAATAGGAAACCAGTTGATGTAATACTGAAGCTAATAAATAACCCGATCTCGGTACCTCAATTTATTCGGGAGTTATCGCGACCACATACAATATCAATATTCGGACGTCCACGTAAATTTTTTTTCAATCCGTTTTTTTCTTCAAAGTAGCAATTTAATATGACTTTTTAGAAAATACAAAATAGATTCATTATAGTATTTTCTTGATATACTGCTACTCATATTATCGTATATGTACATGATGTCAAATTTCCACGAATAACTATCGGTATAGGACGCTAAATGCTTCTAATGCGGTCCATTGACTGCAGCCTAAAAAAATGTGTTATTTAGTGTTTGTATTTAATGAGTGACGTAATTTATGTTATGCTAAGAATCTCCGGTGGAGGTTCGGTTGCGAACTTAGACGACTCGACCTGGCAACGTACAACGCACGCACCCTGAGGACTGACGAGAAGATCGTGGAGCTGGAAGAAGAGATAGACAAGTTGCGCTGGCATATTATAGGATTATCCGAAGTCCGAAGAGAGGGGGAGGACACGGTAATCCTCGAATCCGGCAACTCTCTCTATCACCGGGAGGGCGACCATCTGTCCCAAGGAGGTGTCGGATTTATCGTCCACAAGTCTCTCGTTAAAAACGTTGTAAAGATCGGGAGTGTGTCGACGAGGGTTGCGTACCTTATACTCAGAATCACCAAACGGTATTCGCTGAAGGTCATACAGGTTTAGGCACCAACTTCGGCACACCCCGATGAGGAGGTGGAGGAAATGTATGAGGATATCTCTAGAGCCATACATTCCTCCAAACCCCAATATACGGTGTTAATGGGAGACTTCAATGCAAAACTAGGCACAAGAGAGAACGGTGAGCTGAAAGTAGGGAAATTTGGAATAGGGCAACGGAACCCAAGGGGCCAGCAGCCGGCCGACTTCATGGAGAAAGAGGGACTCTTTATGATGAACTCTTTCTTCCAGAAGCGGCCCCACAGGAAGTGGACCTGGTCGAGCCCCGAAGGTTCGACAAAAAATGAGATTGACTTAATTTTGACGACCAGACGACAACTGTTCAGTGATGTCTCCGTGATCGCGAGGGTGAAAACTGGTAGCGATCACCGAATGGTTAGAGGCACACTGAACCTAAACGTTAAGTTGGAGAGGTCTCGTCTAATGAAGTCAACGCTCCGTCCCCCTCGTGCTCTGTTCCAAAGTCCCGAAACCTTTCAGCTCGAGTTACGAAACCGTTTTCAGTGCCTAGAAGACTGCAATGAAGTGGACGATATGAATGACAAGCTCGTGGAAACTGTCCATGCGGTCGGAGCTAAGTTCTGCAAGACCCGCCGCAGAAGAACACAAAAACTCTCCGATCACACTCTTACTCTTAGCTACATTCATCAACAGACTTGACAGCATACAGGCATCTGAACAGACAGATCTCCAAATGCATGCGGCGGGACTTACGCAACTTCAATACAGCTCGTATTGAAGAAGCGATCGAGCGGAACCAAGGCTCCAAAGTCTTTGCCAGAGATCTGTCTGCCAGAAAGAGCCACCTGTCAAAGCTGAAGACAGAATGTGGCAGCATCGTTTCCGGGACACCTGAGATTTTGAGTGAGATTGAGAGGTTCTATGGGCAGCTGTACACGGCATCGTTGTAGCCACACGCAAGTGTGAGTAACGATCCAAGAGCGAGTCTCATCCGACACTATTCCGAAGATATCCCGGACGTCAGTCTGAGCGAGATTAGAATGGCTCTCCAGCACCTTAAAAACGGTAAGGCCCCAGGCGAGGATGGAATTACAGCGGAGCTTCTGAAAGCGGGTGGAAAACCGGTACTTGAGGTCCTTCAGAAGCTCTTTAATTCCGTCCTCCATGGTGGCATTACACCGGAGGCGTGGAGCAGAAGTGCGGTGGTCTTGTTCTTCAAGAAAGATGACAACGCTCTCTTGAAGAACTACAGACCGATTTCCCTTCTGAGCCGCGTCTACCTGCTGTTTTCGAGAGTCATTACGAATCGTCTCGCGCGCAAACTTGACGACTTCCAGCCTCCCGAACAAGCCGGTTTCCGAAAGGGCTTTAGCACCATAGACCACATACATACCCTTCGGCAAATTGTACAGAAGTCCGAAGAGTACAATTTGCCACTATGTCTGGCGTATGTGGACTATGAGAAAGCCTTTGATTCCGTCGAAATTTGGGCGGTGCTGCAGTCCCTTCAGCGGTGCCAACTTGACTATCGGTATATCGAAGTGTTGAAGTGCTTGTACAGTAGGGCTACGATGGCTATCCGAGTACAGAACCAGAGTACGAAACCTATCCAATTGCAGAGAGGTGTAAGACAGGGTGACGTCATATCCCCGAAACTCTTCACCGCTGCATTGGAAGACGTTTTCAAGCTTCTGGACTGGAAAGGATACGTTATCAACATCAATGGCGAATACATCACTCACCTTCGATTTGCCGACGATATAGTCCTTATGGCAGAATCGCTGGAGGACCTAAGCACTATGCTCAATGACCTCGATAGTGTTTCCCAACGGATAGGTCTTAAGATGAACATGGAGAAAACAAAGATCATGTTCAATGTCCATGTCACACCTATGCCGGTAGTTGTTGGGAGCACTAAGCTCGAAGTTGTTGACGAGTATGTTTACCTGGGACAAATAGTCCGACTAGGTAAGTCCAACTTCGACCGAGAGGTCAATCGACGGATTCAACTCGGCTGGGCAGCGTTCGGGAAGCTACGACACATCTTCTCGTCAGACATACCTCAAAACCTGAAAACGAAATTGTTCAACCAGTGCGTGTTGCCAGTGATGACTTATGGAACTGAGACGTGGTCCTTCACTGCTGGCCGTATGAGGAAGCTCAAGGTCGCTCAGCGAGCTATGGAGAGAGCTATGCTCGGAGTTTCTCTGCGTGATAAACTTAGGAATGAGGATATCCGCAGTAGAACCAGAGTAACCGACATAGCCCAACGTATTGGTGAGCTGAAGTGGCAGTGGGCCGGCCATATAGCTCGAAGAACCGACAACCGATGGGGAAGAAAGGTTCTCGAGTGGCAGCCTCGTACCGGTAGGCGAAGTGTAGGGCGTCCCCCCACGAGATGGAGTGACGACCTGTTAAGACATGCAGGAAGTCGATGGATGCAGGTGGCTCAGGACCGTGCTTTGTGGCATTTTTTGGGGGAGGCCTATGTTCAGCAGTGGACTTGTGAAGGGCTGTAATGATGATGATGATGATGATGATGTAGTTTGGCCGTTAGTTTGGACATTGCGAAGGTTTCTTCTGCATATTGTAACGAACCCGCCCCCATCTTTTTTCTTTTCTACTATACATCCACTTATACTTGTATTTCCTTAGAATCTATATCTGTAAGATATATAAATATATCTAATTTAAGTGACCAGTATAACTTTATCTTTCTAAAGGTTTAAATATAGGCCGTTTAATAAATTTACTAAAAATATGTCGACGAGGGTTACGTACCTTATGCTCAGAATCACCAAACGGTATTCGCTGAAGGTCATACAGGTTTACGCACTAACCTCGGCACACCCCGATGAGGAGGTGGAGGAAATGTATGAGGATATCTCTAGAGCCATGCATTCCTCCAAAACCCAATATACGGTGTTAATGGGAGACTTTAATGCAAAACTAGGCACAAGAGAGAACGGTGAGCTGAAAGTAGGGAAATTTGGAATAGGGCAACGGAACCCAAGGGGCCAGCAGCCGGCCGACTTCATGGAGAAAGAGGGACTCTTTATGATGAACTCTTTCTTCCAGAAGCGGCCCCACAGGAAGTGGACCTGGTCGAGCCCCGAAGGTTCGACAAAAAATGAGATTGACTTAATTTTGACGACCAGACGACAACTGTTCAGTGATGTCTCCGTGATCGCGAGGGTGAAAACTGGTAGCGATCACCGAATGGTTAGAGGTACACTGAACCTAAACGTTAAGTTGGAGAGGTCTCGTCTAATGAAGTCAACGCTCCGTCCCCCTCTTGCTCTAATCCAAAGTCCCGAAACTTTTCAGCTCGAGTTACAAAACCGTTTTCAGTGCCTAGAAGACTGCAATTGGATGTAAGTGTAAGGCATCACCATCAATTGCATGGTCAGCACGGCTAATTGGCCGCAGAGCGTGTCATGAGTCTACCGCTCACCTCAAGGGAATGGGGTCCCACGTTGCGCGGCTTTCGGCCGCAGCCTTGAGAGCCTCCTCAGATTCTCCCTCCAGCTACCACCCGCATGAGGTCAACACATATGCTCCACCAACCAATACAATGGCAGATATAGCCAATAGGCAGTTATAAGATAATATTAATAATTCGCCATCAGAAAGGGTTTGTGTCACTGACGTTGAGTATATGCATTTTTCGGTCATGTTTGTCTCACCCACCAACAAGTTGCCTTCAATCTCTCAAAGGTGGGAACTTTATAGAGATATATTATTAAGTTGTTATATAAAACATCATGGAGGACAGACAGTCTGCAGCCCCGCAATGAAGGGACCCGACTTGGGCAAAGCTACTTAGGTTGTGAGTCAAACCAAGACGCAGAGAGCGCCATTGAGAATAGCGACCCCGCCAAACAACCATCGTAGAGACGCAATGCTACAGAATGCAACAAGCATCATTACGACTATCGTCGGGCTTACACCGTCCCAAGGTCCCCCATACAGTCCCAGCAGACATCACCACCCGCATACCTCCATCGACCAGAACCACTAGATGCATCGAATCAGGTGCAGCACACCCGCAGATCCATCACAAGACACAATACTGCAAGTAGCATTAAGCATCAATGCAACTATCATACGGATGGCGCCCCCTCACAACACACCCACATGATCCCTATCGACTTTGGTAACAAAATTTGATAATGTTGTTAACTAAAAATACCACCAACGTATCATAGTAGTACGGTACTAAGACGTCTGTAGCCAAAACTCCACGTATCATAGCGCTATTGCACTAAGACATGAAGTTGAGTATGCTTGCTGCACTTAAAAGTACTACCAAACACACTCACCCTAATCCGTAAGATAGCCGACGTATCATAACGCTATGCGCTAAGACGCCGCCCACAACCGGTAGGGGTGTTCGATGTCCACGGGCAAGTCGTATTGCTACAACAAACCCGCTTACCACCGGCACTAAGATGATATATCTAGGACACATCGGTTAGTGAGTCCAAGTTTACCTCGGTCTCAGAGGCTGCGAAGCAACCTACACGCCACTATAATAATACTTTTCAAGTTCCATTTCTTTCAATATAATGCTTTTACATATTTGAGACCTTCCACATATTTGCTTTATTTCATAGACCATACTACTGTATGTCTTATTCATATGGGATTTCAAGTCATAACTCTGCTATCATAATGCTTATGCATCATAGAGACCTTCTATATTAATGCTTTGGTTCATCAGACCTTACTATGTTAAGTCCCTAATATAGGACTAGTCATTGTGCAACCTTAGTACTAGCAGTCGGTCAGCCGACCACCCCATATATATATGTACAACCTTGGGTATGTGTCTCCGACAACGCCCCAATATAAGGGAACATTACAAGAACACGTTCATCAACTTTCAACAAAATTTTAATCCATTTTTTTTCTATTATATTACAAATGTTATTTATCTTTGTTATTGCAATATAATAGCCTTGTATTTATATGATTTGATACATTTTTAACATTTTAAGCAGGTTTTTAATAAATTTAGAGATTTTTAGAGACATTTTATGCGTTTACTAATATATATAATATTTTGGATATTTTTGAACTCTATGCTTATTATTTGCATTTTATTGTTTATATTATAATTTCTAAGACATTTTTAAATGTCTGTATAATGAATTTAATTATTATTTATTAATAATAATTATGAGGCGTCACAATATCAATGATATGTTGCTAACTGGTAACATTCATTGTTATGCGGATGACAGCACTGGTGATGCTCTATACACCGGCCGTGCCAATATTTCTCGGGAAAACGTCGCCGAGTACCGGAACAAACTTGTGTCTGAAGTCGAGTCTTTGCTGAACAAAGTCTCGAATTTGGGGCGACTAAATATAGCCCAGTTTAATCCTCAGAAGATACAAGTTTGCGCGTTTACCGCTAAAAAGAACCCCTTTGTCGTGTCTCCTCAGTTTCAAGGCACTCCCCTTCTTGCCTCAGCCAGTTTTGGAATTCTCGGAGTCGACATATTGAGTGACGTGCAGTTTCATGGTCACTTGGAAGAGAAGGCCAAATTGGCCTATAAAAAGCTTGGCGTGCTCAGCAGAGCGGGACAGTATTTCATGCCGGCACACCGCCTGCAACTTTACAAGGCGCAGGTTCGGCCTCACATGGAATACTGTTCCCATCTCTGGGCAGGGGCTCCCCAGTGCCAGCTCCTTCCACTTGACCGCATCCAGCACACAGCGGCTCGAATCGTCGACGACCGAGTCCTTTCCGATCGGCTCGATTCATTGGCACTGCGAAGAGATGTTGCATCCCTTTGCATTTTCTTTCGCATCTACCACGGGGAATCCTCTGAGGAATTGTTTGGATTAATCACAGCCGCCAAATTTCACGAACGCACATCGCGGCAGAACTCCCGATAACATCCACATCATCTGGATGTTTGGCGGTCCACCACGTTTAGAAGATGTTTTCTTCCTCACACGACTTCCTTGTGGAATCGATTACCATCAGCGATTTTTCCGGACCGATACGACTTAGGGACCTTCAAGAAAAGAGCGTACTCCTTTTTAAAAGGCCGACAACGCATCTGCGATTCCCTTCCTGGTGTTGCAGCTGTTCATGGGCGGCGGTAGTCACCATCAGGTGAGCCGCATGCTCGTTGGATCCTCTCGTATAAAAAAAAAACGAAGCACAGCAGCTTCCAAGTTGCTATTTTACATTTTACGTACTGCTGAGTACGTTCTATATTTAATTGAGGACTGCAGTTTTAAGTTGTGCCACATTTCTTTTTTTTTCTCCTTTATTGTTCATATTTGTATTTTTTTTTGCCTACAATTAAATGTTATCTATCTATCTATCTATCTATTTATCTACCCTCTATCGACCCGTAAGTGCTATAAGAGGCGACAAATGGGAACTTTAAGTATATACCTTGGCCCATAGACATCTACGTCTTTCCTGGATTAAGAAACAAAATGCAGATGCGTTATTACCCATGAGAACTAAGAGGAAGTGCCTTGTTTCTTGGGGAAAAAGGGTCTCCTGTGCTATACACCTACCAAACGAAACGCAGCACCATTGAGCTGTTATTTTACGCTAGTATTTCTTGCGAGTGTGGTCCTTTCCCTGTCAGGCTGACACATTCATACAATAATCATAATATGCAGCATGGCTCTACCACTTAAAACGCCTTTCCTCATACACAAATAAGTTATATATTTAATAAACTCCATTCGATAAAATTTATCAATGATGGCATCCACGACCCTTTCTGCCACCAAGGCGGCACCACTTAAAAGTGAGGAATAATATTTGACAGATATCATAGCGGGGAAGTTAATTTGTTCGGAAAATGTTCTGTTGTAATAGCTATATTTTATATTATTAGAACTAAAAATAAATAAACCAAACCACAGATATTCATAAAAGTAGAAAAATATAAAAAAAAACGTTAAAATGTGCAAAAAATTAAAGAGCATACCACTAAGGCATTGTTTTGTGTATTAATATAATATAATACTTTTGAAACTATTAAACTCTTATTAAATACCAATTTCTCAATTAAATGACATTGTGTAACAAAAAACTGTACCTCAGTGTCAACTAGTCACATCTGGTGAGCAGAAAATTATTAGACCTCATTGATAAAAACAAAATGTAACGTTATATTAATTCTTTAGCATTCTGATTGCATAACTAAAGGAAAGTAATAAGCTAAGTAGCCAGAATAAGTTCATTTTTCTTGTTCATGTTTCGAGATTATTTCGTGCGATATTTTTCCCCTTTTTCTTTTACAGTTCGTGGTAGACTGTTTTTTTGTTTATACATATTAGAGCCACGTTATATCTATATTATGGTTGCAGAATCGGTCGCTTCAACCGGGGAAGAATACATACTGTATTTAATGTGGTGAATGACGAAATCACAAAACGTTTTTTACTGTTAAAGTGGCATTCCACCTTAGTCCTTAAGGGTAGCAACGCTTCTGAATTTGATTCTAAATTGAGATAGGGTGAATATGAGTCACAGCATCCACTTACAACACGATATATATGTAATATATAAGCCGTATTTCTTTATTTTATTTTCGACAATCAAACCATGATGTTATTTGAAAATTACTGGTCTAGGTTTTTTACGTGGTCGAGCATCGCTGCATCTATGCTAGCTATATTTAACTCCAGCTCAAATTAATCAGCTCGACCGGGGTCTCAGAGCAAGCTCTCAGAGAATATCAGAGTGAAACAGCAGAATGATGACGCTATGTTTCGTATAGTGAGTGTAAACAATCTTTTATACGGGTAATGAGGCATTTCATCTTAGACTTCTGTGTTAAAAACCCGCCTACATTTTGATTATTAAATGATGATAGATGTAGATGTCTTTGGGCCATACCTATGTGTTCGTTTTTAAGTATACTTAAATCATATGAATTAAATATCCTAATGTTTGGATTTTTAATAAAAAATTTAAAGTTGGTATTGTGGTTAATTAAAACGTTAAATATCATTTCATTATTGGTTTGGTTTGAATGAAAAGACTAAAAGAATAAAACTACTGTGTTTTGTGTCAAAAAGGGTTAACAACATTTTCGGATCAATTCAGTTTGTCCGTAAAATTGCGATTATCTCATGAAATGCCAGACAAAAATTAACCAAGAAACTACAAGATGTACATACACTCCAACAACCATCTAGCATCTGTCTCTAGAAACCTTGAAACATGGAGATGTATCAAAGGTGACCAAGCTTTACTCGGCTTTGGAAACTTTTTTCGCTATACTTGAAAAGTGAAACTACGAAATATTATTCTCATTCTAATAGCCCGTTTCCGGAAAACCGTTTACTTACATACATAAATACGAAAATTGCTCTCATAAAGTATATGGTACATTTGCGTGGTTTCGTAAAATTCCGGAAATAGACCTAGGGGTTTACATGAATAACACAAGATACATGAATTTTAATATCACATATCTATTGAAACTCAATACGATTTTTAAATTAATATTTCGAATTTTCTTTTCACTAAAAACGCTTGCGCTCACTTTTTGTACCTTATCTCCGGAACTGCATGTTTTCAAGTGAAACTCGAAACACAATGACTAGGTTTCTTTGTGTCCGTGTAAAGGATTGCAGTCAGATGCCCTTCATCAAAAGTTCTTATAAGCATGCTTGTATTTGTACACGTATTGTTGCTATCTTATTCTGCTGTAGCCTTTCTGTTCTTTTCCTAGTAAAAATTCTTTATATTGTCTTATTCGTACCTCTAAGCTATGTTGTACAACTTTATCCGTAAAATTATATCTATAGAAATCACTATATTATGGTATGTTTCACGTTGTTTATCTATTTTCTTATGTATATGAATTTAACTTTCTTAGGCCGTGTGGTGGTGGTACTTTAAGAGAATCTATTATTCCATTTTGTCGCGTATGTGTCGTAAAATGAAACGCCAGAAAGATTTCATGACTTTCGATAGATACTGGAATAAACATTTCTTTTACACCAGACATGTGATACACAGACCCACGACGTTGAGAAAAACATCGTGAGGAATTCATGTTTGAGGAATAAGATATTTCGAGGATGATGTGAAGTTCGCTAGCACGAACTAGTGAAGTCCAGTGAACTAATTGCCTTATTTTTTTTTAATAAATCTATTAAGTAAAATTACTTATTACGTCTTAGTAGGCACAGTAATTATACTCAACCAAATGTAACAAATTCCTTTTAACATTTCACATTAATCATTCTGCTATAACTTTGTACAAGCGTACTCCACAAATTTAAAATAACCTTTTACGTAAATCCAAAGAATTTGAAAGTTGTCAATATGTTATAATAACATGTATAGTTCTTTAACCATAATTTAAATTCAAATCTTTCAAACAAAGCAAAATATAAAAAAAAATTAAACAAAAACAACTTTTATGCTTGACGTTGTTTCTTCAATAATATGTCATTATTATTACAAAAATCGGTAAAAATATTCGAATAATCGAACCTTTTAATTTTTAATATTTTTATTTACATTTTTATTTTAAGTTGCATAAATTACATAAATCATGAATTAAACAAGTTAGTCTAATTGTTTTTATAATTTGTGTGAACTCCACGGTAGCGAACTTTCGAGTAAGTTTAGAAGATGCCGGCTTATAAAATCGTAATATAGTAATTGAGTACCATTTGAAAAAGAATTGGCTTCCCATACAAAAAAAAAATAGTCAAACGCAAAATAATTATTTAGAAAAATTAATGCAAAGAATAATAATCAAAATTAAATATATTACCAATTGGGACAACGCCAACCACATGGACAGATGACATCTGCCTGTAGGAAAAGGTGGACACCTCATAATTTGCTATGTGGGATCCGCCAGAGGAGGATTTGTAGAAAATACAACTACTACACAAGCGATCACTGGGGCAAAGTGATGGATAAAACAAAGAATGAAGATATGAACGACTATGAAAGAGAGATTTATTTTGAATTTAATAGAGAAAATCAAGTAATAATTAATATAACAACGATGATGACGATAACAATCCAACTACTTGTAGTGAATGTGACGAAATAAATTTGTTTTAAATATACCTAGTGCAGTCATTAATTTATATAGATAGGTACTTAAATTTATCTCTAGAAATTCGCAGTAAGCAATAAGTATGAAAAAATTGCAAAATTTTGTCTTTTGAGTCATCTCTTTCTATTTTATTCTGGTATTGATCTAGATAAAACTGTAAATGATTACCAACTCTAAAGAATTGATATCAATAACTCTTAAGAATCGAATATTGTAAAAACCGAGTCTTCTGTTGAAATGTCTAGTCAAATAAACGTGTCAGCTGTGAAAAGGTATTTCTTAGATTTGCCTGAGTATAGTGTTCATTCATAAAATTTTGCATTGAAATTTACTGTACGAGTACAGGAATTTACAGTTTTCTGAAATGCTTAATATTTTGTGCAGTATTTCAGTTCTTTAAAAATGCTGTACTGAAAACTGTAGATTTAATTTCTCTTAAGAATATTTTCTAAAATGCACTCGACAAGCGGCATTAAAAGCACTTTGTTATAAATGCAGAAACATCAAGAATAAATATTTCAGTAGCAGTGTTGTAGTTAAATAATGTTTGTAATTCTCTTTTTAAAATATATTCGTGTGCAATGAAAACAGTTTGGTTAGAGACATCTTTATACCTCCGAACATATGAATGCTAGATTAATGAATAAAGAAATAGAAACAGTTTAAGTCTTTTTTAATATTAGGTATTATAATTATCATTATTCAGGTATAAAGTTTCAGTTTTTTACTACCCGATTGCTAAGCCAGTATTATGTCGATTATGATTAAGAGATTTATGTTTTAAATATGCACTCACAGAAGACCAGCGTAATTTAGCAGTTTATTCCTGCGGAGTTTCGCATGCTGAGTGTAGAGAACCGGAGTCCATTATTACTATAAATAAAGTATTCCATCCTAGTCCTCTATGGTGACAACGCATCTGCACTTTTATTTTTAATTGAGGATAAAAGTAAATGTATGTGGGCCACAGAATCCAATTACCATCAGGTGGACCGTGTGCTTGTTTGTCACACGTAATACTCCTAAGTATTTTCGGCCCTTTTCCTTATAATCAATCAATTTAATTATTTTACAATCCCAAAAAAGTCAGTGGCAGGAAAGCTTTTCGTTACTCTAGCCTGACTTCCGGAATCTCTTTTTTGTTCGGCAATTACTCGTAAACGAAATAAGGCGAGTTTAGATATTCATACTATATATATATATGTATTCTCAGATAGCATCTCTCATATAATCAATATTCACATAACTTAAAATACGAAATTAACGAAAAAATAATAATACGAATTATTTTGCGTGTAAAAATCAGGCATGTTATATTTTTTAATTTCATCTTCATCATTATTATTACAGCCCATTATAAGTCTACCGCTGAACAAAGGCCTACCTTAACATAAAACACTGCCCTGAGTTACCTACATTCAGGGACGTTTTGCGTTTCTTACCTTGCGTTTTTTTATACACACGTTCCTCTAAACCACTAACTAAAGGTTTGTTTGTCAACTAACCCTGGAAGACAATGTATTTCGGGTGAATATATGTATGTATATATGTATATAAGTATATACATACATATATTCAACCGAACAAAAATTAGAAATGACATACATAAATAAGTATATGTTTCATGTCTATTTCTTTGGCACTCTCTGAAGCTTAATATAGGGTAAATTTGTCTGCTGTTGCGGAAGTAACATATTTTATAATATTTGAAGTTATTTCTTTTTAGTACACTCCTACGCAGTCGGTTAATTTTTTTAATAACTGTTATAACCACCTTTGAGCTTGTACATATGATAAAAGATTAAACGCCCTAGTTTCCATTTGTATCATCATAAAAATCAAAGCTGTAATAGTTGTATGTTCTATGCTCTTCACAAATAGTTGGCTTACTTCACGTCGCACCGCATACGGTTACTTGGTTTCTGTGCATTATAATTCTACGGTCTCTTAATGATTTCTTATATTTACGCGAATACTACACATTTAATAAAACTATGTTTACTGATTTTATTGCGGTAAACTTTCTTAATTTTGATTCGGATAACAAAAAATATCTAAGAAAGCTATACAGTTGTATGCCTCTAACTCAACGCTGCTGCTGCTTGCATGGATGGGTGGTGCCATTTGCTTGGGATTATATAATTAACAAAATTAAATCCAAACCCAAGCATACTACTGCAAGACTTCAAGATACTGTTAGATAATTCTGCATAGATCGAACCAAAAATAAATATTCAAAAACTGAAGGTAGCCGGGCTCACTATGACATCGGGACGTCAAACATCTTAGTCTCCCCCGTGACCATGTACCTACCTGTAAAATACCCGAAACGTTGGGAATTAAAAAGAAGAAAGTCTAACGCGATAAAATCCATAAACATAGTTTTATTTTACGGTCTCCTGTTATTATAGTACTTAGCGAGTATCCCCACCCCCACCTTTTCCTCTCCAATTGAGGTATTTTGGATCCCATCTTCTTGAAACAGATTAACTACATGGTAGGATTCCTTTTCTGCTTAAGAGTCCAACTGGACCTATTGCTGCCGCCAATCAGCAGTTTGTGCACTGCTGTATTCTGGTGGGAAGAGTAGAGAGCCAGTAATACTTACAGAGGCTGTAAGGTTTAGAGTCCTTAGAGGTGAATCTTCTTTGTTTGAATCAGTTGCAGGTTTGTATGTGCTGCAGTAGCAACTTACCATTTAGCAGAATTTAAGTTTGATTTCAATTCAACTTCATAAAAATAACAGTAACTTGCATCTTCTCTTACGTTTTAGAGCTTGAGAGTGAAATAAGCAAGCTTAAGTGTGGATATTAACAAAATAAAAATGATTAAATTATCCCTTTTTCATTTCAGTTCACGTGAGTACTTAGTGGGCAAACTTTTGCAGGAAAATATCGTCAAGAATCTCTTTCAACGGTAAAACCCAAAAAAATAAGGGAAACTGATCCTGTGAATGACGGGTGAAGAAAAAGGTAATCGTTCAGAAGAAATACGATTAAATGCGATGAACTTATTATAATCATGATTAAGGAAAATTTCGCATTTGTGTTGTTCGTTTACACAAATTTGGAGGTTTATTTTCTTCAAATAAAAAGTACAAAAGGACGTCAAAACTTAGAAATAATCATTCCCACAAAATTCTGAAGTCGGTGTTATGAATTATATAGGTGTATCAAAGAATTAAAGTCTTTCAAAAGATCTACGAAATATCACTAGTTCAAGATGACAATAATAATATCGTCTACATGAAATCAAAATCGTAATCTTCTATTTTCCAACTTAAGGAATGGATTTTTTTTTCTTTTAAATCTATGACAACTACTGAAGTTTTAATTTATATAAAGCCTCATTTTAATATTAATCTTATTTAATGAACATGGAATCATAAAATTTGGTTCAGCATTTTCCGATAAATAGGTAAACATAACACATCTCCTGGTTTGTTTTCCTCTGTTACATGTTACGACACTCACGGGCCGATATGGGGTAGTGGATATTCTAAAACCACCATTACGTGGTCGGTACGGTACTTGCAGTTATACCAATAGTACAATATAATCAGGTTCTACTACAACCTTACCGTGTAGTGCCGGTGTAACAATAACCACTACCCCATATCAGCCCGTGGGTGTCGTAAGAGGCGACAGAGGGAAACAAATCAGAAAATGGGCAGCAGCGTCTTCCTAATAACGACTAAAAATAAATTAAACTGAAGTTGCCTTCCCGCTCGCCAAGCGTGGCAACTATGGCAAATATCCCCTTATGAGACAACGGAAGAGGCCTATGTTCATCAGTGCACTCTGATAGGCTGTAACGGCAACGGTAATTATAAATAAAAAAAATGTTAAATGTGATTGAATACTTATCAATTTTGCTTAAAAAATGTTATAATTATGTTAATGATTCACTGAAACTTCTGTATAGTTGTCGTTTAATGGATTGATGCTGAAGAAGAAAATAAATGGATATATATCGTAATTTTCTAATCTTATTTTCTTATATTTATCTTATTTACTTTGCGATTATTATTGTTTACAACACAGTTTCTACTATATTAAATAAATATGAGCCTACTTAAAATTCGAAACATCATTTTATTAACGCCACTTTCAGAAGGCCTTAAAACTTTAAGTATGGGTCAACTTTGTGAGTTAATTTATGCAAACGATCGTCCTGGGTTTCAAAATAGATAAATGTCTTATAAATAGAATTTATCAAAATATTGTAAAACGTGACGTCTTGGTCTTACGTGCCTTAAATTTTTATTTTAAAAGTTAATAAGACTGGTAGTTTTTTGTTTGTAATTTTGGCCACAGATATGAATTGCTACTTCAAGTTACTTAATAAAACCCATATGTACAGAAATCTATACAATACAAATGAATAAAATTGAAGTGTCTGTTTGTAATGTCAAAATAACAGCTTTTTACTAAATGCATATGAGAATATATATGGTACTTATCATAAAATTATATGTTTTTAAATTTTTGTCTGTCTGACTGTTTCCGGAAATTCGCATAATATCCGAAACGGCTGGACCGATTTTGACGGGACTTTCTTTGGCAGATAGCTGATGTTATAATGAGTAACTTAGATTACTTTTAATTTAGAAAAATATTTAAGATTTCGCACAAGAAAATCAAAACCCACGAAATCCTATCGTAATAAATTCCATGATGGCGAAGTCGCAGGGAACAGCTATAGTTATAATAATTTTAATATGAGAAAATGTCAATCAAATTGTTTGTTATTTTGAAGCTTCATTTTTTGATATTGTGAATAATAATAAAGTCTTAATAGATAGACTTATAGTTCTTCTTTGGAACTCTTTAAGATACACAAATTGCCATACTTTATTGTCATATAACTTTATCGATTGACGTAGAGCACGGCAAAAAACTCTCATAAGGCAAGGCTTTGGAACTGAATTGACTTAATCGTCAAACCATTATATAATTTGTAAAACAATATTCATAAACTACATACCTTAACCTTTTTCATGAATAAGTCTTTCTATTGGAAAAAGCCTAATGAATATCCCCACGGTAGTTTCTAAGATTAGTACAAACCTACATACGATAGACGCATCGTGGTACTTTAATTTATAAAGTATGTTGATTAAAAATTTAGAACATTATAAATCAGTCATACTGGCATAAACTTTTCTACAATTTTAAAAGCAAATATCGTTAATATAAGTTGTAAATAAATTATTTACCACAAACCAATATTAGCAGCTTCGCTAGCATACCACACTAGATAGCATAACAGTGGACCCAACCCAACAAAGTAAATACATATATAAATTAATCATAACTTTGTGCTAACGAGAGGTTCATTATAATATTTCAACGAAACAAATCATGGACTCAGTTACTTCTCATTAGTAAACCGAACTTAAAATATATTTTATAAAACAACGAGGCGCGGTTTCATGAGCCCACCGAGTACAATATTTTTTCCTCTTTAACGGAATTTGCTCTGACTTTGCTCTAAATATAACTTCGTTTTCGTCGCTTCACATTTATTGCTTAATGCATAGTCACTTTATTACTTAGGAACTTATCATGTCTGGGCTAGATATGACAGCTAAAGTTCACAAGTAAATACTAATTATTTTGAATAGAAATCACAGTGGAGAGGAAAAAAATTAAAGAAGTATTGATTTTTAAATATTTATAATCTTTTTTTAATTGTGGTCCTCAAATAATACAGGAAATAGTTTGGAAAATCGAAAAGTGGACGTCTCTTGACCGTTTCATTTAACTTTGATGAATAAAATTGTATTTCTGACTTTTAAAATATATTACTAACGTGTTATAAATTTAGCGCTCTATTATTTTTACAGATAGTGTCACCTACAAGGAAATCATGTTTTCCAAAATAAATCGATTACACAAATTATAAAATCGATATGGGCTGTATAGTACATTTGTCCTTTGTGTATCAAGGGCTAAAAGATATGAAAGTGACTTTTAATTTTTAATTGCAATAAAAATTATAAAAGTTATAAATAATTTTATTAACAAACTACGCGTACTAGGCTATTGATATGAAATAGGAAACCAGTTGATGTAATACTGAAGCTAATAAATAACCCGATCTCGGTACCTCAATTTATTCGGGAGTTATCGCGACCACATACAATATCAATATTCGGACGTCCACGTAAATTTTTTTTCAATCCGTTTTTTTCTTCAAAGTAGCAATTTAATATGACTTTTTAGAAAATACAAAATAGATTCATTATAGTATTTTCTTGATATACTGCTACTCATATTATCGTATATGTACATGATGTCAAATTTCCACGAATAACTATCGGTATAGGACGCTAAATGCTTCTAATGCGGTCCATTGACTGCAGCCTAAAAAAATGTGTTATTTAGTGTTTGTATTTAATGAGTGACGTAATTTATGTTATGCTAAGAATCTCCGGTGGAGGTTCGGTTGCGAACTTAGACGACTCGACCTGGCAACGTACAACGCACGCACCCTGAGGACTGACGAGAAGATCGTGGAGCTGGAAGAAGAGATAGACAAGTTGCGCTGGCATATTATAGGATTATCCGAAGTCCGAAGAGAGGGGGAGGACACGGTAATCCTCGAATCCGGCAACTCTCTCTATCACCGGGAGGGCGACCATCTGTCCCAAGGAGGTGTCGGATTTATCGTCCACAAGTCTCTCGTTAAAAACGTTGTAAAGATCGGGAGTGTGTCGACGAGGGTTGCGTACCTTATACTCAGAATCACCAAACGGTATTCGCTGAAGGTCATACAGGTTTAGGCACCAACTTCGGCACACCCCGATGAGGAGGTGGAGGAAATGTATGAGGATATCTCTAGAGCCATACATTCCTCCAAACCCCAATATACGGTGTTAATGGGAGACTTCAATGCAAAACTAGGCACAAGAGAGAACGATGAGCTGAAAGTAGGGAAATTTGGAATAGGGCAACGGAACCCAAGGGGCCAGCAGCTGGCCGACTTCATGGAGAAAGAGGGACTCTTTATGATGAACTCTTTCTTCCAGAAGCGGCCCCACAGGAAGTGGATCTGGTCGAGTCCCGACGGTTCGACAAAAAATGAGATTGACTTCATTATGACGACCAGACGACAACTGTTCAGTGATGTCTCCGTGATCGCGAGGGTGAAAACTGGTAGCGATCACCGAATGGTTAGAGGCACACTGAACCTAAACGTTAAGTTGGAGAGGTCTCGTCTAATGAAGTCAACGCTCCGTCCCCCTCGTGCTCTGTTCCAAAGTCCCGAAACCTTTCAGCTCGAGTTACGAAACCGTTTTCAGTGCCTAGAAGACTGCAATGAAGTGGACGATATGAATGACAAGCTCGTGGAAACTGTCCATGCGGTCGGAGCTAAGTTCTGCAAGACCCGCCGCAGAAGAACACAAAAACTCTCCGATCACACTCTTACTCTTAGCTACATTCATCAACAGACTTGACAGCATACAGGCATCTGAACAGACAGATCTCCAAATGCATGCGGCGGGACTTACGCAACTTCAATACAGCTCGTATTGAAGAAGCGATCGAGCGGAACCAAGGCTCCAAAGTCTTTGCCAGAGATCTGTCTGCCAGAAAGAGCCACCTGTCAAAGCTGAAGACAGAATGTGGCAGCATCGTTTCCGGGACACCTGAGATTTTGAGTGAGATTGAGAGGTTCTATGGGCAGCTGTACACGGCATCGTTGTAGCCACACGCAAGTGTGAGTAACGATCCAAGAGCGAGTCTCATCCGACACTATTCCGAAGATATCCCGGACGTCAGTCTGAGCGAGATTAGAATGGCTCTCCAGCACCTTAAAAACGGTAAGGCCCCAGGCGAGGATGGAATTACAGCGGAGCTTCTGAAAGCGGGTGGAAAACCGGTACTTGAGGTCCTTCAGAAGCTCTTTAATTCCGTCCTCCATGGTGGCATTACACCGGAGGCGTGGAGCAGAAGTGCGGTGGTCTTGTTCTTCAAGAAAGATGACAACGCTCTCTTGAAGAACTACAGACCGATTTCCCTTCTGAGCCGCGTCTACCTGCTGTTTTCGAGAGTCATTACGAATCGTCTCGCGCGCAAACTTGACGACTTCCAGCCTCCCGAACAAGCCGGTTTCCGAAAGGGCTTTAGCACCATAGACCACATACATACCCTTCGGCAAATTGTACAGAAGTCCGAAGAGTACAATTTGCCACTATGTCTGGCGTATGTGGACTATGAGAAAGCCTTTGATTCCGTCGAAATTTGGGCGGTGCTGCAGTCCCTTCAGCGGTGCCAACTTGACTATCGGTATATCGAAGTGTTGAAGTGCTTGTACAGTAGGGCTACGATGGCTATCCGAGTACAGAACCAGAGTACGAAACCTATCCAATTGCAGAGAGGTGTAAGACAGGGTGACTTCATATCCCCGAAACTCTTCACCGCTGCATTGGAAGACGTTTTCAAGCTTCTGGACTGGAAAGGATACGTTATCAACATCAATGGCGAATACATCACTCACCTTCGATTTGCCGACGATATAGTCCTTATGGCAGAATCGCTGGAGGACCTAAGCACTATGCTCAATGACCTCGATAGTGTTTCCCAACGGATAGGTCTTAAGATGAACATGGAGAAAACAAAGATCATGTTCAATGTCCATGTCACACCTATGCCGGTAGTTGTTGGGAGCACTAAGCTCGAAGTTGTTGACGAGTATGTTTACCTGGGACAAATAGTCCGACTAGGTAAGTCCAACTTCGACCGAGAGGTCAATCGACGGATTCAACTCGGCTGGGCAGCGTTCGGGAAGCTACGACACATCTTCTCGTCAGACATACCTCAAAACCTGAAAACGAAATTGTTCAACCAGTGCGTGTTGCCAGTGATGACTTATGGAACTGAGACGTGGTCCTTCACTGCTGGCCGTATGAGGAAGCTCAAGGTCGCTCAGCGAGCTATGGAGAGAGCTATGCTCGGAGTTTCTCTGCGTGATAAACTTAGGAATGAGGATATCCGCAGTAGAACCAGAGTAACCGACATAGCCCAACGTATTGGTGAGCTGAAGTGGCAGTGGGCCGGCCATATAGCTCGAAGAACCGACAACCGATGGGGAAGAAAGGTTCTCGAGTGGCAGCCTCGTACCGGTAGGCGAAGTGTAGGGCGTCCCCCCACGAGATGGAGTGACGACCTGTTAAGACATGCAGGAAGTCGATGGATGCAGGTGGCTCAGGACCGTGCTTTGTGGCATTTTTTGGGGGAGGCCTATGTTCAGCAGTGGACTTGTGAAGGGCTGTAATGATGATGATGATGATGATGATGTAGTTTGGCCGTTAGTTTGGACATTGCGAAGGTTTCTTCTGCATATTGTAACGAACCCGCCCCCATCTTTTTTCTTTTCTACTATACATCCACTTATACTTGTATTTCCTTAGAATCTATATCTGTAAGATATATAAATATATCTAATTTAAGTGACCAGTATAACTTTATCTTTCTAAAGGTTTAAATATAGGCCGTTTAATAAATTTACTAAAAATATGTCGACGAGGGTTACGTACCTTATGCTCAGAATCACCAAACGGTATTCGCTGAAGGTCATACAGGTTTACGCACTAACCTCGGCACACCCCGATGAGGAGGTGGAGGAAATGTATGAGGATATCTCTAGAGCCATGCATTCCTCCAAAACCCAATATACGGTGTTAATGGGAGACTTTAATGCAAAACTAGGCACAAGAGAGAACGGTGAGCTGAAAGTAGGGAAATTTGGAATAGGGCAACGGAACCCAAGGGGCCAGCAGCCGGCCGACTTCATGGAGAAAGAGGGACTCTTTATGATGAACTCTTTCTTCCAGAAGCGGCCCCACAGGAAGTGGACCTGGTCGAGCCCCGAAGGTTCGACAAAAAATGAGATTGACTTAATTTTGACGACCAGACGACAACTGTTCAGTGATGTCTCCGTGATCGCGAGGGTGAAAACTGGTAGCGATCACCGAATGGTTAGAGGTACACTGAACCTAAACGTTAAGTTGGAGAGGTCTCGTCTAATGAAGTCAACGCTCCGTCCCCCTCTTGCTCTAATCCAAAGTCCCGAAACTTTTCAGCTCGAGTTACAAAACCGTTTTCAGTGCCTAGAAGACTGCAATGAAGTGGACGATATGAATGACAAGCTCGTGGAAACTGTTCATGCGGTCGGAGCTAAGTTCTGCAAGACCCGCCGCAGAAGAACACAAAAACTCTCCGATCACACTCTTAATCTCATGGCTCTTAGACGGAAGATGAAGCTACATTCTTCAACAGACTTGACAGCATACAGGCATCTGAACAGACAGATCTCCAAATGCATGCGGCGGGACTTACGCAACTTCAATACAGCTCGTATTGAAGAAGCGATCGAGCGGAACCAAGGCTCCAAAGTCTTTGCCAGAGATCTGTCTGCCAGAAAGAGCCAACTGTCAAAGCTGAAGACAGAATGTGGCAGCATCGTTTCCGGGACACCTGAGATTTTGAGTGAGATTAAGAGGTTCTATGGGCAGTTGTACACGTCATCGTTGGAGCCACACGCAAGTGTGAGTAACAATCCAAGAGCGAGTCTCATCCGACACTATTCCGAAGATATCCCGGACGTCAGTCTGAGCGAGATTAGAATGGCTCTCCAGCACCTTAAAAAGATTTCCCTTCTGAGCCGCGTCTACGTGCTGTTTTCGAGAGTCATTACGAATCGTCTTGCGCGCAGACTTGACAACTTCCAGCCTCCCGAACAAGCCGGTTTCCGAAAAGGCTTTAGCACCATAGACCACATACATACCCTTCAACAAATTGTACAGAAGTCCGAAGAGTACAATTTGCCACTATGTCTGGCGTATGTGGACTATGAGAAAGCCTTTGATTCCGTCGAAATTTGGGCGGTGCTGCAGTCCCTTCAGCGGTGCCAAGTTGACTGTCGGTATATCGAAGTGTTGAAGTGCTTGTACAGTAGGGCTACGATGACTATCCGAGTACAGAACCAGAGTACGAAACCTATCCAATTGCAGAGAGGTGTAAGACAGGGTGACGTCATATCTCCGAAACTCTTCACCGCTGCATTGGAAGACGTTTTCAAGCTTCTGGACTGGAAAGGATACGGTATCAACATCAATGGCGAGTACATCACTCACCTTCGCTTTGCCGACGATATAGTCCTTATGGCAGAATCGCTGGAGGAGGACCTAAGCACTATGCTCAATGACCTCAATAGTGTTTCCCAACGGATAGGTCTTAAGATGAACATGGACAAAACTAAGATCATGTTTAATGTCCATATCACACCTATGCCGGTAGTTGTTGGGAACACTAAGCTCGAAGTTGTATACGAGTATGTTTACCTGGGACAAATAGTCCGACTAGGTAAGTCCAACTTCGACCGAGAGGTCAATCGACGGATTCAACTCGGTTGGGCAGCGTTCGGGAAATTACGGCACATCTTCTCGTCAGGTATACCTCAATCCTTGAAAACGAGACTGTACACCCAGTGCGTGTTGCCAGTGATGACATACGGAACTGAGACGTGGTCCTTCACTGCTGGCCGGATGAGGAAGCTCAAGGTCGCTCAGCGAGCTATGGATAGGGCTATGCTCGGAGTTTCTCTGCGTGATAATCTTAGGAATAAGGATATCTGCAGTAGAACCAGAGTAACCGACATAGCCCAACGGATTAGTAAGCTGGAGTGGCAATGGGCCGGCCATATAGCTCGAAGAACCGACAACCGATGGGGAAGATAGGTTCTCGAGTGGCAGCCTCGTACCGGTAGGCGTAGTGTAGGGCGTCCCCCCACGAGATGGAGTGACGACCTGGTAAGACATGCAGGAAGTCGATGGATGCAGGTGGCTCAGGACCGTGCTTTGTGGCATTCTTTGGGGGAGGCCTATGTTCAGCAGTGGACTTGTGAAGGGCTGTAATGATGATGATGTTGAATAAATTTATGGCGTGATCGTCTTAGTTAGGACCCTTTTTTACGTTGTGTTTGTATAGTAACTTAGTTCTTTTAGGTGTATCTTGGAAGAATGAATATTCACGAGAGCAATCAAAAGCTGTTGGTAGAGTCTTATAAGCTAAAGAACCCCGTTCACGAAGACAGAGCTCAAAAAGTTTAAGAACAATAAATTGTCCCTATTCCACTTGTATCTGGTTCACAACAGTCAATTCCTTATTAATTAATCCCTTCCCGCTTGGAAAAGGCTCACAATATTTATATCAAATACCAGCTACAAGGGCTTCGCTCTCCCACATTTAAAAAAAAATGTGGAGGAGGTACACGGCCCCACACACGCCGCGCACGGTGAGCGCCAACCATTTTAATGCGCTCTCCCCGAAGGGTACGCAAAGTTGGGAACTGGACTGTAGTCCACAGCAAAATAACTGGCGAACCAGTAAAAGAGGACTTGGCCCCTTGATAGTGCGTAAGCACAAATATCGACCGAAGTCGCGCATGTCAATGCGTGTAAACGCCATACAGAATACGATCAAATCCAGCCACAGTGAAATGTACGTCACACGGGTTAGGCAACAATCGGCACACTGGCCATAAAAAGTCTTCCGTAAGCGCCACCACCTGCCAGACCGCCGTTTCTGCAGACGTGATGTAAGTGTAAGGCATCACCATCAATTGCATGGTCAGCACGGCCAATTGGCCGCAGAGCGTGTCATGAGTCTACCGCTCACCTCAAGGGAATGGGGTCCCACGTTGCGCGGCTTTCGGCCGCAGCCTTGAGAGCCTCCTCAGATTCTCCCTCCAGCTACCACCCGCATGAGGTCAACACATATGCTCCACCAACCAATACAATGGCAGATATAGCCAATAGGCAGTTATAAGATAATATTAATAATTCGCCATCAGAAAGGGTTTGTGTCACTGACGTTGAGTATATGCATTTTTCGGTCATGTTTGTCTCACCCACCAACAAGTTGCCTTCAATCTCTCAAAGGTGGGAACTTTATAGAGATATATTATTAAGTTGTTATATAAAACATCATGGAGGACAGACAGTCTGCAGCCCCGCAATGAAGGGACCCGACTTGGGCAAAGCTACTTAGGTTGTGAGTCAAACCAAGACGCAGAGAGCGCCATTGAGAATAGCGACCCCGCCAAACAACCATCGTAGAGACGCAATGCTACAGAATGCAACAAGCATCATTACGACTATCGTCGGGCTTACACCGTCCCAAGGTCCCCCATACAGTCCCAGCAGACATCACCACCCGCATACCTCCATCGACCAGAACCACTAGATGCATCGAATCAGGTGCAGCACACCCGCAGATCCATCACAAGACACAATACTGCAAGTAGCAGTAAGCATCAATGCAACTATCATACGGATGGCGCCCCCTCACAACACACCCACATGATCCCTATCGACTTTGGTAACAAAATTTGATAATGTTGTTAACTAAAAATACCACCAACGTATCATAGTAGTACGGTACTAAGACGTCTGTAGCCAAAACTCCACGTATCATAGCGCTATTGCACTAAGACATGAAGTTGAGTATGCTTGCTGCACTTAAAAGTACTACCAAACACACTCACCCTAATCCGTAAGATAGCCGACGTATCATAACGCTATGCGCTAAGACGCCGCCCACAACCGGTAGGGGTGTTCGATGTCCACGGGCAAGTCGTATTGCTACAACAAAACCGCTTACCACCGGCACTAAGATGATATATCTAGGACACATCGGTTAGTGAGTCCAAGTTTACCTCGGTCTCAGAGGCTGCGAAGCAACCTACACGCCACTATAATAATACTTTTCAAGTTCCATTTCTTTCAATATAATGCTTTTACATATTTGAGACCTTCCACATATTTGCTTTATTTCATAGACCATACTACTGTATGTCTTATTCATATGGGATTTCAAGTCATAACTCTGCTATCATAATGCTTAGCATCATAGAGACCTTCTATATTAATGCTTTGGTTCATCAGACCTTACTATGTTAAGTCCCTAATATAGGACTAGTCATTGTGCAACCTTAGTACTAGCAGTCGGTCAGCCGACCACCCCATATATATATGTACAACCTTGGGTATGTGTCTCCGACAACGCCCCAATATAAGGGAACATTACAAGAACACGTTCATCAACTTTCAACAAAATTTTAATCCATTTTTTTTCTATTATATTACAAATGTTATTTATCTTTGTTATTGCAATATAATAGCCTTGTATTTATATGATTTGATACATTTTTAACATTTTAAGCAGGTTTTTAATAAATTTAGAGATTTTTAGAGACATTTTATGCGTTTACTAATATATATAATATTTTGGATATTTTTGAACTCTATGCTTATTATTTGCATTTTATTGTTTATATTATAATTTCTAAGACATTTTTAAATGTCTGTATAATGAATTTAATTATTATTTATTAATAATAATTATGAGGCGTCACAATATCAATGATATGTTGCTAACTGGTAACATTCATTGTTATGCGGATGACAGCACTGGTGATGCTCTATACACCGGCCGTGCCAATATTTCTCGGGAAAACGTCGCCGAGTACCGGAACAAACTTGTGTCTGAAGTCGAGTCTTTGCTGAACAAAGTCTCGAATTTGGGGCGACTAAATATAGCCCAGTTTAATCCTCAGAAGATACAAGTTTGCGCGTTTACCGCTAAAAAGAACCCCTTTGTCGTGTCTCCTCAGTATCAAGGCACTCCCCTTCTTGCCTCAGCCAGTTTTGGAATTCTCGGAGTCGACATATTGAGTGACGTGCAGTTTCATGGTCACTTGGAAGAGAAGGCCAAATTGGCCTATAAAAAGCTTGGCGTGCTCAGCAGAGCGGGACAGTATTTCATGCCGGCACACCGCCTGCAACTTTACAAGGCGCAGGTTCGGCCTCACATGGAATACTGTTCCCATCTCTGGGCAGGGGCTCCCCAGTGCCAGCTCCTTCCACTTGACCGCATCCAGCACACAGCGGCTCGAATCGTCGACGACCGAGTCCTTTCCGATCGGCTCGATTCATTGGCACTGCGAAGAGATGTTGCATCCCTTTGCATTTTCTTTCGCATCTACCACGGGGAGTCCTCTGAGGAATTGTTTGGATTAATCACAGCCGCCAAATTTCACGAACGCACATCGCGGCAGAACTCCCGATAACATCCACATCATCTGGATGTTTGGCGGTCCACCACGTTTAGAAGATGTTTTCTTCCTCACACGACTTCCTTGTGGAATCGATTACCATCAGCGATTTTTCCGGACCGATACGACTTAGGGACCTTCAAGAAAAGAGCGTACTCCTTTTTAAAAGGCCGACAACGCATCTGCGATTCCCTTCCTGGTGTTGCAGCTGTTCATGGGCGGCGGTAGTCACCATCAGGTGAGCCGCATGCTCGTTGGCTCCTCTCGTATAAAAAAAAACGAAGCACAGCAGCTTCCAAGTTGCTATTTTACATTTTACGTACTGCTGAGTACGTTCTATATTTAATTGAGGACTGAAGTTTTAAGTTGTGCCACATTTCTTTTCTTTTCTCCTTTATTGTTCATATTTATATTTTTTTTGCCTACAATTAAATGTTATCTATCTATCTATCTATCTATTTATCTACCCTCTATCGACCCGTAAGTGCTATAAGAGGCGACAAATGGGAACTTTAAGTATATACCTTGGCCCATAGACATCTACGTCTTTCCTGGATTAAGAAACAAAATGCAGATGCGTTATTACCCATGAGAACTAAGAGGAAATGCCTTGTTTCTTGGGGAAAAAGGGTCTCCTGTGCTATACACCTACCAAACGAAACGCAGCACCATTGAGCTGTTATTTTACGCTAGTATTTCTTGCGAGTGTGGTCCTTTCCCTGTCAGGCTGACACATTCATACAATAATCATAATATGCAGCATGGCTCTACCACTTAAAACGCCTTTCCTCATACACAAATAAGTTATATATTTAATAAACTCCATTCGATAAAATTTATCAATGATAGCATCCACGACCCTTTCTGCCACCAAGGCGGCACCACTTAAAAGTGAGGAATAATATTTGACAGATATCATAGCGGGGAAGTTAATTTGTTCGGAAAATGTTCTGTTGTAATAGCTATATTTTATATTATTAGAACTAAAAATAAATAAACCAAACCACAGATATTCATAAAAGTAGAAAAATATAAAAAAAAACGTTAAAATGTGCAAAAAATTAAAGAGCATACCACTAAGGCATTGTTTTGTGTATTAATATAATATAATACTTTTGAAACTATTAAACTCTTATTAAATACCAATTTCTCAATTAAATGACATTGTGTAACAAAAAACTGTACCTCAGTGTCAACTAGTCACATCTGGTGAGCAGAAAATTATTAGACCTCATTGATAAAAACAAAATGTAACGTTATATTAATTCTTTAGCATTCTGATTGCATAACTAAAGGAAAGTAATAAGCTAAGTAGCCAGAATAAGTTCATTTTTCTTGTTCATGTTTCGAGATTATTTCGTGCGATATTTTTCCCCTTTTTCTTTTACAGTTCGTGGTAGACTGTTTTTTTGTTTATACATATTAGAGCCACGTTATATCTATATTATGGTTGCAGAATCGGTCGCTTCAACCGGGGAAGAATACATACTGTATTTAATGTGGTGAATGACGAAATCACAAAACGTTTTTTACTGTTAAAGTGGCATTCCACCTTAGTCCTTAAGGGTAGCAACGCTTCTGAATTTGATTCTAAATTGAGATAGGGTGAATATGAGTCACAGCATCCACTTACAACACGATATATATGTAATATATAAGCCGTATTTCTTTATTTTATTTTCGACAATCAAACCATGATGTTATTTGAAAATTACTGGTCTAGGTTTTTTACGTGGTCGAGCATCGCTGCATCTATGCTAGCTATATTTAACTCCAGCTCAAATTAATCGGCTCGACCGGGGTCTCAGAGCAAGCTCTCAGAGAATATCAGCGTGAAACAGCAGAATGATGACGCTATGTTTCGTATAGTGAGTGTAAACAATCTTTTATACGGGTAATGAGGCATTTCATCTTAGACTTCTGTGTTAAAAACCCGCCTACATTTTGATTATTAAATGATGATAGATGTAGATGTCTTTGGGCCATACCTATGTGTTCGTTTTTAAGTATACTTAAATCATATGAATTAAATATCCTAATGTTTGGATTTTTAATAAAAAATTTAAAGTTGGTATTGTGGTTAATTAAAACGTTAAATATCATTTCATTATTGGTTTGGTTTGAATGAAAAGACTAAAAGAATAAAACTACTGTGTTTTGTGTCAAAAAGGGTTAACAACATTTTCGGATCAATTGATTCGGACAAACTGAATTCAGTTTGTCCGAATCAATTGATAAAATAAAAATTTATTATTTTATCAATTGATTAAATTAAAAATTGGTAAAATTGCGATTATCTCATGAAATGCCAGACAAAAATTAACCAAGAAACTACAAGATGTACATACACTCCAACAACCATCTAGCATCTGTCTCTAGAAACCTTGAAACATGGAGATGTATCAAAGGTGACCGAGCTTTACTCGGCTTTGGAAACTTTTTTCGCTATACTTGAAAAGTGAAACTACGAAATATTATTCTCATTCTAATAGCCCGTTTCCGGAAAACCGTTTACTTACATACATAAATACGAAAATTGCTCTCATAAAGTATATGGTACATTTGCGTGGTTTCGTAAAATTCCGGAAATAGACCTAGGGGTTTACAGATTTGTAGATGCGACAGACGGTGTAAATCTAATGAATTTCTGGCAGCTCAGAAAATCGATCTTTTTTTTTTTTTTTAGATGAGGCTTACGTCCAGCAAATGACGAATAAATGAATAACACAAGATACATGAATTTTAATATCACATATCTATTGAAACTCAATACGATTTTTAAATTAATATTTCGAATTTTCTTTTCACTAAAAACGCTTGCGCTCACTTTTTGTACCTTATCTCCGGAACTGCATGTTTTCAAGTGAAACTCGAAACACAATGACTAGGTTTCTTTGTGTCCGTGTAAAGGATTGCAGTTGGATGCCCTTCATCAAAAGTTCTTATAAGCATGCTTGTATTTGTACACGTATTGTTGCTATCTTATTCTGCTGTAGCCTTTCTGTTCTTTTCCTAGTAAAAATTCTTTATATTGTCTTATTCGTACCTCTAAGCTATGTTGTATAACTTTATCCGTAAAATTATATCTATAGAAATCACTATATTATGGTATGTTTCACGTTGTTTATCTATTTTCTTATGTATATGAATTTAACTTTCTTAGGCCGTGTGGTGGTGGTACTTTAAGAGAATCTATTATTCCATTTTGTCGCGTATGTGTCGTAAAATGAAACGCCAGAAAGATTTCATGACTTTCGATAGATACTGGAATAAACATCTCTTTTACACCAGACATGTGATACACAGACCCACGACGTTGAGAAAAACATCGTGAGGAATTCATGTTTGAGGAATAAGATATTTCGAGGATGATGTGAAGTTCGCTAGCACGAACTAGTGAAGTCCAGTGAACTAATTGCCTTATTTTTTTTAAATAAATCTATTAAGTAAAATTACTTATTACGTCTTAGTAGGCACAGTAATTATACTCAACCAAATGTAACAAATACCTTTTAACATTTCACATTAATCATTCTGCTATAACTTTGTACAAGCGTACTCCACAAATTTAAAATAACCTTTTACGTAAATCCAAAGAATTTGAAAGTTGTCAATATGTTATAACAACATGTATAGTTCTTTAACCATAATTTAAATTCAAATCTTTCAAACAAAGCAAAATATAAAAAAAATTAAACAAAAACATCTTTTATGCTTGACGTTGTTTCTTCAATAATATGTCATTATTATTACAAAAATCGGTAAAAATATTCGAATAATCGAACCTTTTAATTTTTAATATTTTTATTTACATTTTTATTTTAAGTTGCATAAATTACATAAATCATGAATTAAACAAGTTAGTCTAATTGTTTTTATAATTTGTGTGAACTCCACGGTAGCGAACTTTCGAGTAAGTTTAGAAGATGCCGGCTTATAAAATCGTAATATAGTAATTGAGTACCATTTGAAAAAGAATTGGCTTCCCATACAAAAAAAAATAGTCAAACGCAAAATAATTATTTAGAAAAATTAATGCAAAGAATAATAATCAAAATTAAATATATTACCAATTGGGACAACGCCAACCACATGGACAGATGACATCTGCCTGTAGGAAAAGGTGGACACCTCATAATTTGCTATGTGGGATCCGCCAGAGGAGGATTTGTAGAAAATACAACTACTACACAAGCGATCACTGGGGCAAAGTGATGGATAAAACAAAGAATGAAGATATGAACGACTATGAAAGAGAGATTTATTTTGAATTTAATAGAGAAAATCAAGTAATAATTAATATAACAACGATGATGACGATAACAATCCAACTACTTGTAGTGAATGTGACGAAATAAATTTGTTTTAAATAGACCTAGTGCTGTCATTAATTTATATAGATAGGTACTTAAATTTATCTCTAGAAATTCGCAGTAAGCAATAAGTATGAAAAAATTGCAAAATTTTGTCTTTTGAGTCATCTCTTTCTATTTTATTCTGGTATTGATCTAGATAAAACTGTAAATGATTACCAACTCTAAAGAATTGATATCAATAACTCTTAAGAATCGAATATTGTAAAAACCGAGTCTTCTGTTGAAATGTCTAGTCAAATAAACGTGTCAGCTGTGAAAAGGTATTTCTTAGATTTGCCTGAGTATAGTGTTCATTCATAAAATTTTGCATTGAAATTTACTGTACGAGTACAGGAATTTACAGTTTTCTGAAATGCTTAATATTTTGTGCAGTATTTCAGTTCTTTAAAAATGCTGTACTGAAAACTGTAGATTTAATTTCTCTTAAGAATATTTTCTAAAATGCACTCGACAAGCGGCATTAAAAGCACTTTGTTATAAATGCAGAAACATCAAGAATAAATATTTCAGTAGCAGTGTTGTAGTTAAATAATGTTTGTAATTCTCTTTTTAAAATATATTCGTGTGCAATGAAAACAGTTTGGTTAGAGACATCTTTATACCTCCGAACATATGAATGCTAGATTAATGAATAAAGAAATAGAAACAGTTTAAGTCTTTTTTAATATTAGGTATTATAATTATCATTATTCAGGTATAAAGTTTCAGTTTTTTACTACCCGATTGCTAAGCCAGTATTATGTCGATTATGATTAAGAGATTTATGTTTTAAATATGCACTCACAGAAGACCAGCGTAATTTAGCAGTTTATTCCTGCGGAGTTTCGCATGCTGAGTGTAGAGAACCGGAGTCCATTATTACTATAAATAAAGTATTCCATCCTAGTCCTCTATGGTGACAACGCATCTGCACTTTTATTTTTAATTGAGGATAAAAGTAAATGTATGTGGGCCACAGAATCCAATTACCATCAGGTGGACCGTGTGCTTGTTTGTCACACGTAATACTCCTAAGTATTTTCGGCCCTTTTCCTTATAATCAATCAATTTAATTATTTTACAATCCCAAAAAAGTCAGTGGCAGGAAAGCTTTTCGTTACTCTAGCCTGACTTCCGGAATCTCTTTTTTGTTCGGCAATTACTCGTAAACGAAATAAGGCGAGTTTAGATATTCATACTATATATATATATGTATTCTCAGATAGCATCTCTCATATAATCAATATTCACATAACTTAAAATACGAAATTAACGAAAAAATAATAATACGAATTATTTTGCGTGTAAAAATCAGGCATGTTATATTTTTTAATTTCATCTTCATCATTATTATTACAGCCCATTATAAGTCTACCGCTGAACAAAGGCCTACCTTAACATAAAACACTGCCCTGAGTTACCTACATTCAGGGACGTTTTGCGTTTCTTACCTTGCGTTTTTTTATACACACGTTCCTCTAAACCACTAACTAAAGGTTTGTTTGTCAACTAACCCTGGAAGACAATGTATTTCGGGTGAATATATGTATGTATATATGTATATAAGTATATACATACATATATTCAACCGAACAAAAATTAGAAATGACATACATAAATAAGTATATGTTTCATGTCTATTTCTTTGGCACTCTCTGAAGCTTAATATAGGGTAAATTTGTCTGCTGTTGCGGAAGTAACATATTTTATAATATTTGAAGTTATTTCTTTTTAGTACACTCCTACGCAGTCGGTTAATTTTTTTAATAACTGTTATAACCACCTTTGAGCTTGTACATATGATAAAAGATTAAACGCCCTAGTTTCCATTTGTATCATCATAAAAATCAAAGCTGTAATAGTTGTATGTTCTATGCTCTTCACAAATAGTTGGCTTACTTCACGTCGCACCGCATACGGTTACTTGGTTTCTGTGCATTATAATTCTACGGTCTCTTAATGATTTCTTATATTTACGCGAATACTACACATTTAATAAAACTATGTTTACTGATTTTATTGCGGTAAACTTTCTTAATTTTGATTCGGATAACAAAAAATATCTAAGAAAGCTATACAGTTGTATGCCTCTAACTCAACGCTGCTGCTGCTTGCATGGATGGGTGGTGCCATTTGCTTGGGATTATATAATTAACAAAATTAAATCCAAACCCAAGCATACTACTGCAAGACTTCAAGATACTGTTAGATAATTCTGCATAGATCGAACCAAAAATAAATATTCAAAAACTGAAGGTAGCCGGGCTCACTATGACATCGGGACGTCAAACATCTTAGTCTCCCCCGTGACCATGTACCTACCTGTAAAATACCCGAAACGTTGGGAATTAAAAAGAAGAAAGTCTAACGCGATAAAATCCATAAACATAGTTTTATTTTACGGTCTCCTGTTATTATAGTACTTAGCGAGTATCCCCACCCCCACCTTTTCCTCTCCAATTGAGGTATTTTGGATCCCATCTTCTTGAAACAGATTAACTACATGGTAGGATTCCTTTTCTGCTTAAGAGTCCAACTGGACCTATTGCTGCCGCCAATCAGCAGTTTGTGCACTGCTGTATTCTGGTGGGAAGAGTAGAGAGCCAGTAATACTTACAGAGGCTGTAAGGTTTAGAGTCCTTAGAGGTGAATCTTCTTTGTTTGAATCAGTTGCAGGTTTGTATGTGCTGCAGTAGCAACTTACCATTTAGCAGAATTTAAGTTTGATTTCAATTCAACTTCATAAAAATAACAGTAACTTGCATCTTCTCTTACGTTTTAGAGCTTGAGAGTGAAATAAGCAAGCTTAAGTGTGGATATTAACAAAATAAAAATGATTAAATTATCCCTTTTTCATTTCAGTTCACGTGAGTACTTAGTGGGCAAACTTTTGCAGGAAAATATCGTCAAGAATCTCTTTCAACGGTAAAACCCAAAAAAATAAGGGAAACTGATCCTGTGAATGACGGGTGAAGAAAAAGGTAATCGTTCAGAAGAAATACGATTAAATGCGATGAACTTATTATAATCATGATTAAGGAAAATTTCGCATTTGTGTTGTTCGTTTACACAAATTTGGAGGTTTATTTTCTTCAAATAAAAAGTACAAAAGGACGTCAAAACTTAGAAATAATCATTCCCACAAAATTCTGAAGTCGGTGTTATGAATTATATAGGTGTATCAAAGAATTAAAGTCTTTCAAAAGATCTACGAAATATCACTAGTTCAAGATGACAATAATAATATCGTCTACATGAAATCAAAATCGTAATCTTCTATTTTCCAACTTAAGGAATGGATTTTTTTTTCTTTTAAATCTATGACAACTACTGAAGTTTTAATTTATATAAAGCCTCATTTTAATATTAATCTTATTTAATGAACATGGAATCATAAAATTTGGTTCAGCATTTTCCGATAAATAGGTAAACATAACACATCTCCTGGTTTGTTTTCCTCTGTTACATGTTACGACACTCACGGGCCGATATGGGGTAGTGGATATTCTAAAACCACCATTACGTGGTCGGTACGGTACTTGCAGTTATACCAATAGTACAATATAATCAGGTTCTACTACAACCTTACCGTGTAGTGCCGGTGTAACAATAACCACTACCCCATATCAGCCCGTGGGTGTCGTAAGAGGCGACAGAGGGAAACAAATCAGAAAATGGGCAGCAGCGTCTTCCTAATAACGACTAAAAATAAATTAAACTGAAGTTGCCTTCCCGCTCGCCATTCGTGGCAACTATGGCAAATATCCCCTTATGAGACAACGGAAGAGGCCTATGTTCATCAGTGCACTCTGATAGGCTGTAACGGCAACGGTAATTATAAATAAAAAAAATGTTAAATGTGATTGAATACTTATCAATTTTGCTTAAAAAATGTTATAATTATGTTAATGATTCACTGAAACTTCTGTATAGTTGTCGTTTAATGGATTGATGCTGAAGAAGAAAATAAATGGATATATATCGTAATTTTCTAATCTTATTTTCTTATATTTATCTTATTTACTTTGCGATTATTATTGTTTACAACACAGTTTCTACTATATTAAATAAATATGAGCCTACTTAAAATTCGAAACATCATTTTATTAACGCCACTTTCAGAAGGCCTTAAAACTTTAAGTATGGGTCAACTTTGTGAGTTAATTTATGCAAACGATCGTCCTGGGTTTCAAAATAGATAAATGTCTTATAAATAGAATTTATCAAAATATTGTAAAACGTGACGTCTTGGTCTTACGTGCCTTAAATTTTTATTTTAAAAGTTAATAAGACTGGTAGTTTTTTGTTTGTAATTTTGGCCACAGATATGAATTGCTACTTCAAGTTACTTAATAAAACCCATATGTACAGAAATCTATACAATACAAATGAATAAAATTGAAGTGTCTGTTTGTAATGTCAAAATAACAGCTTTTTACTAAATGCATATGAGAATATATATGGTACTTATCATAAAATTATATGTTTTTAAATTTTTGTCTGTCTGACTGTTTCCGGAAATTCGCATAATATCCGAAACGGCTGGACCGATTTTGACGGGACTTTCTTTGGCAGATAGCTGATGTTATAATGAGTAACTTAGATTACTTTTAATTTAGAAAAATATTTAAGATTTCGCACAAGAAAATCAAAACCCACGAAATCCTATCGTAATAAATTCCATGATGGCGAAGTCGCAGGGAACAGCTATAGTTATAATAATTTTAATATGAGAAAATGTCAATCAAATTGTTTGTTATTTTGAAGCTTCATTTTTTGATATTGTGAATAATAATAAAGTCTTAATAGATAGACTTATAGTTCTTCTTTGGAACTCTTTAAGATACACAAATTGCCATACTTTATTGTCATATAACTTTATCGATTGACGTAGAGCACGGCAAAAAACTCTCATAAGGCAAGGCTTTGGAACTGAATTGACTTAATCGTCAAACCATTATATAATTTGTAAAACAATATTCATAAACTACATACCTTAACCTTTTTCATGAATAAGTCTTTCTATTGGAAAAAGCCTAATGAATATCCCCACGGTAGTTTCTAAGATTAGTACAAACCTACATACGATAGACGCATCGTGGTACTTTAATTTATAAAGTATGTTGATTAAAAATTTAGAACATTATAAATCAGTCATACTGGCATAAACTTTTCTACAATTTTAAAAGCAAATATCGTTAATATAAGTTGTAAATAAATTATTTACCACAAACCAATATTAGCAGCTTCGCTAGCATACCACACTAGATAGCATAACAGTGGACCCAACCCAACAAAGTAAATAAATATATAAATTAATCATAACTTTGTGCTAACGAGAGGTTCATTATAATATTTCAACGAAACAAATCATGGACTCAGTTACTTCTCATTAGTAAACCGAACTTAAAATATATTTTATAAAACAACGAGGCGCGGTTTCATGAGCCCACCGAGTACAATATTTTTTCCTCTTTAACGGAATTTGCTCTGACTTTGCTCTAAATATAACTTCGTTTTCGTCGCTTCACATTTATTGCTTAATGCATAGTCACTTTATTACTTAGGAACTTATCATGTCTGGGCTAGATATGACAGCTAAAGTTCACAAGTAAATACTATTTATTTTGAATAGAAATCACAGTGGAGAGGAAAAAAATTAAAGAAGTATTGATTTTTAAATATTTATAATCTTTTTTTAATTGTGGTCCTCAAATAATACAGGAAATAGTTTGGAAAATCGAAAAGTGGACGTCTCGTGACCGTTTCATTTAACTTTGATGAATAAAATTGTATTTCTGACTTTTAAAATATATTCCTAACGTGTTATAAATTTAGCGCTCTATTATTTTTACAGATAGTGTCACCTACAAGGAAATCATGTTTTCCAAAATAAATCGATTACACAAATTATAAAATCGATATGGGCTGTATAGTACATTTGTCCTTTGTGTATCAAGGGCTAAAAGATATGAAAGTGACTTTTAATTTTTAATTGCAATAAAAATTATAAAAGTTATAAATAATTTTATTAACAAACTACGCGTACTAGGCTATTGATATGAAATAGGAAACCAGTTGATGTAATACTGAAGCTAATAAATAACCCGATCTCGGTACCTCAATTTATTCGGGAGTTATCGCGACCACATACAATATCAATATTCGGACGTCCACGTAAATTTTTTTTCAATCCGTTTTTTTCTTCAAAGTAGCAATTTAATATGACTTTTTAGAAAATACAAAATAGATTCATTATAGTATTTTCTTGATATACTGCTACTCATATTATCGTATATGTACATGATGTCAAATTTCCACGAATAACTATCGGTATAAGACGCTAAATGCTTCTAATGCGGTCCATTGACTGCAGCCTAAAAAAATGTGTTATTTAGTGTTTGTATTTAATGAGTGACGTAATTTATGTTATGCTAAGAATCTCCGGTGGAGGTTCGGTTGCCAACTTAGACGACTCGACCTGGCAACGTACAACGCACGCACCCTGAGGACTGACGAGAAGATCGTGGAGCTGGAAGAAGAGATAGACAAGTTGCGCTGGCATATTATAGGATTATCCGAAGTCCGAAGAGAGGGGGAGGACACGGTAATCCTCGAATCCGGCAACTTGCTCTATCACCGGGAGGGCGACCATCTGTCCCAAGGAGGTGTCGGATTTATCGTCCACAAGTCTCTCGTTAACAACGTTGTAAAGATCGGGAGTGTGTCGACGAGGGTTGCGTACCTTATATTCCGAATCACCAAACGGTATTCGCTGAAGGTTATACAGGTTTACGCACCAACCTCGGCACACCCCGATGAAGAGGTGGAGGAAATGTATGAGGATATCTCTAGAGCCATGCATTCCTCCAAAACCCAATACACGGTGTTAATGGGAGACTTCAATGCAAAACTAGGCACAAGAGAGAACGATGAGCTGAAAGTAGGGAAATTTGGAATAGGGCAACGGAACCCAAGGGGCCAGCAGCTGGCCGACTTCATGGAGAAAGAGGGACTCTTTATGATGAACTCTTTCTTCCAGAAGCGGCCCCACAGGAAGTGGATCTGGTCGAGCCCCGACGGTTCGACAAAAAATGAGATTGACTTCATTATGACGACCAGACGACAACTGTTCAGTGATGTCTCCGTGATCGCGAGGGTGAAAACTGGTAGCGATCACCGAATGGTTAGAGGCACACTGAACCTAAACGTTAAGTTGGAGAGGTCTCGTCTAATGAAGTCAACGCTCCGTCCCCCTCGTGCTCTGTTCCAAAGTCCCTAAACCTTTCAGCTCGAGTTACGAAACCGTTTTCAGTGCCTAGAAGACTGCAATGAAGTGGACGATATGAATGACAAGCTCGTGGAAACTGTCCATGCGGTCGGAGCTAAGTTCTGCAAGACCCGCCGCAGAAGAACACAAAAACTCTCCGATCACACTCTTACTCTTAGCTACATTCATCAACAGACTTGACAGCATACAGGCATCTGAACAGACAGATCTCCAAATGCATGCGGCGGGACTTACGCAACTTCAATACAGCTCGTATTGAAGAAGCGTTCGAGCAGAACCAAGGCTCCAAAGTCTTTGCCAGAGATCTGTCTGCCAGAAAGAGCCACCTGTCAAAGCTGAAGACAGAATGTGGCAGCATCGTTTCCGGGACACCTGAGATTTTGAGTGAGATTGAGAGGTTCTATGGGCAGCTGTACACGGCATCGTTGTAGCCACACGCAAGTGTGAGTAACGATCCAAGAGCGAGTCTCATCCGACACTATTCCGAAGATATCCCGGACGTCAGTCTGAGCGAGATTAGAATGGCTCTCCAGCACCTTAAAAACGGTAAGGCCCCAGGCGAGGATGGAATTACAGCGGAGCTTCTGAAAGCGGGTGGAAAACCGGTACTTGAGGTCCTTCAGAAGCTCTTTAATTCCGTCCTCCATGGTGGCATTACACCGGAGGCGTGGAGCAGAAGTGCGGTGGTCTTGTTCTTCAAGAAAGATGACAACGCTCTCTTGAAGAACTACAGACCGATTTCCCTTCTGAGCCGCGTCTACCTGCTGTTTTCGAGAGTCATTACGAATCGTCTCGCGCGCAAACTTGACGACTTCCAGCCTCCCGAACAAGCCGGTTTCCGAAAGGGCTTTAGCACCATAGACCACATACATACCCTTCGGCAAATTGTACAGAAGTCCGAAGAGTACAATTTGCCACTATGTCTGGCGTATGTGGACTATGAGAAAGCCTTTGATTCCGTCGAAATTTGGGCGGTGCTGCAGTCCCTTCAGCGGTGCCAAGTTGACTATCGGTATATCGAAGTGTTGAAGTGCTTGTACAGTAGGGCTACGATGGCTATCCGAGTACAGAACCAGAGTACGAAACCTATCCAATTGCAGAGAGGTATAAGACAGGGTGACGTCATATCCCCGAAACTCTTCACCGCTGCATTGGAAGACGTTTTCAAGCTTCTGGACTGGAAAGGATACGTTATCAACATCAATGGCGAATACATCACTCACCTTCGATTTGCCGACGATATAGTCCTTATGGCAGAATCGCTGGAGGACCTAAGCACTATGCTCAATGACCTCGATAGTGTTTCCCAACGGATAGGTCTTAAGATGAACATGGAGAAAACAAAGATCATGTTCAATGTCCATGTCACACCTATGCCGGTAGTTGTTGGGAGCACTAAGCTCGAAGTTGTTGACGAGTATGTTTACCTGGGACAAATAGTCCGACTAGGTAAGTCCAACTTCGACCGAGAGGTCAATCGACGGATTCAACTCGGCTGGGCAGCGTTCGGGAAGCTACGACACATCTTCTCGTCAGACATACCTCAAAACCTGAAAACGAAATTGTACAACCAGTGCGTGTTGCCAGTGATGACTTATGGAACTGAGACGTGGTCCTTCACTGCTGGCCGTATGAGGAAGCTCAAGGTCGCTCAGCGAGCTATGGAGAGAGCTATGCTCGGAGTTTCTCTGCGTGATAAACTTAGGAATGAGGATATCCGCAGTAGAACCAGAGTAACCGACATAGCCCAACGTATTGGTGAGCTGAAGTGGCAGTGGGCCGGCCATATAGCTCGAAGAACCGACAACCGATGGGGAAGAAAGGTTCTCGAGTGGCAGCCTCGTACCGGTAGGCGAAGTGTAGGGCGTCCCCCCACGAGATGGAGTGACGACCTGTTAAGACATGCAGGAAGTCGATGGATGCAGGTGGCTCAGGACCGTGGTTTGTGGCATTTTTTGGGGGAGGCCTATGTTCAGCAGTGGACTTGTGAAGGGCTGTAATGATGATGATGATGATGATGATGTAGTTTGGCCGTTAGTTTGGACATTGCGAAGGTTTCTTCTGCATATTGTAACGAACCCGCCCCCATCTTTTTTCTTTTCTACTATACATCCACTTATACTTGTATTTCCTTAGAATCTATATCTGTAAGATATATAAATATATCTAATTTAAAAGACCAGTATAACTTTATCTTTCTAAAGGTTTAAATATAGGCCGTTTAATAAATTTACTAAAAATATGTCGACGAGGGTTACGTACCTTATGCTCAGAATCACCAAACGGTATTCGCTGAAGGTCATACAGGTTTACGCACTAACCTCGGCACACCCCGATGAGGAGGTGGAGGAAATGTATGAGGATATCTCTAGAGCCATGCATTCCTCCAAAACCCAATATACGGTGTTAATGGGAGACTTTAATGCAAAACTAGGCACAAGAGAGAACGGTGAGCTGAAAGTAGGGAAATTTGGAATAGGGCAACGGAACCCAAGGGGCCAGCAGCCGGCCGACTTCATGGAGAAAGAGGGACTCTTTATGATGAACTCTTTCTTCCAGAAGCGGCCCCACAGGAAGTGGACCTGGTCGAGCCCCGAAGGTTCGACAAAAAATGAGATTGACTTAATTTTGACGACCAGACGACAACTGTTCAGTGATGTCTCCGTGATCGCGAGGGTGAAAACTGGTAGCGATCACCGAATGGTTAGAGGTACACTGAACCTAAACGTTAAGTTGGAGAGGTCTCGTCTAATGAAGTCAACGCTCCGTCCCCCTCTTGCTCTAATCCAAAGTCCCGAAACTTTTCAGCTCGAGTTACAAAACCGTTTTCAGTGCCTAGAAGACTGCAATTGGATGTAAGTGTAAGGCATCACCATCAATTGCATGGTCAGCACGGCTAATTGGCCGCAGAGCGTGTCATGAGTCTACCGCTCACCTCAAGGGAATGGGGTCCCACGTTGCGCGGCTTTCGGCCGCAGCCTTGAGAGCCTCCTCAGATTCTCCCTCCAGCTACCACCCGCATGAGGTCAACACATATGCTCCACCAACCAATACAATGGCAGATATAGCCAATAGGCAGTTATAAGATAATATTAATAATTCGCCATCAGAAAGGGTTTGTGTCACTGACGTTGAGTATATGCATTTTTCGGTCATGTTTGTCTCACCCACCAACAAGTTGCCTTCAATCTCTCAAAGGTGGGAACTTTATAGAGATATATTATTAAGTTGTTATTTAAAACATCATGGAGGACAGACAGTCTGCAGCCCCGCAATGAAGGGACCCGACTTGGGCAAAGCTACTTAGGTTGTGAGTCAAACCAAGACGCAGAGAGCGCCATTGAGAATAGCGACCCCGCCAAACAACCATCGTAGAGACGCAATGCTACAGAATGCAACAAGCATCATTACGACTATCGTCGGGCTTACACCGTCCCAAGGTCCCCCATACAGTCCCAGCAGACATCACCACCCGCATACCTCCATCGACCAGAACCACTAGATGCATCGAATCAGGTGCAGCACACCCGCAGATCCATCACAAGACACAATACTGCAAGTAGCAGTAAGCATCAATGCAACTATCATACGGATGGCGCCCCCTCACAACACACCCACATGATCCCTATCGACTTTGGTAACAAAATTTGATAATATTGTTAACTAAAAATACCACCAACGTATCATAGTAGTACGGTACTAAGACGTCTGTAGCCAAAACTCCACGTATCATAGCGCTATTGCACTAAGACATGAAGTTGAGTATGCTTGCTGCACTTAAAAGTACTACCAAACACACTCACCCTAATCCGTAAGATAGCCGACGTATCATAACGCTATGCGCTAAGACGCCGCCCACAACCGGTAGGGGTGTTCGATGTCCACGGGCAAGTCGTATTGCTACAACAAACCCGCTTACCACCGGCACTAAGATGATATATCTAGGACACATCGGTTAGTGAGTCCAAGTTTACCTCGGTCTCAGAGGCTGCGAAGCAACCTACACGCCACTATAATAATACTTTTCAAGTTCCATTTCTTTCAATATAATGCTTTTACATATTTGAGACCTTCCACATATTTGCTTTGTTATTGCAATATAATAGCCTTGTATTTATATGATTTGATACATTTTTAACATTTTAAGCAGGTTTTTAATAAATTTAGAGATTTTTAGAGACATTTTATGCGTTTACTAATATATATAATATTTTGGATATTTTTGAACTCTATGCTTATTATTTGCATTTTATTGTTTATATTATAATTTCTAAGACATTTTTAAATGTCTGTATAATGAATTTAATTATTATTTATTAATAATAATTATGAGGCGTCACAATATCAATGATATGTTGCTAACTGGTAACATTCATTGTTATGCGGATGACAGCACTGGTGATGCTCTATACACCGGCCGTGCCAATATTTCTCGGGAAAACGTCGCCGAGTACCGGAACAAACTTGTGTCTGAAGTCGAGTCTTTGCTGAACAAAGTCTCGAATTTGGGGCGACTAAATATAGCCCAGTTTAATCCTCAGAAGATACAAGTTTGCGCGTTTACCGCTAAAAAGAACCCCTTTGTCGTGTCTCCTCAGTATCAAGGCACTCCCCTTCTTGCCTCAGCCAGTTTTGGAATTCTCGGAGTCGACATATTGAGTGACGTGCAGTTTCATGGTCACTTGGAAGAGAAGGCCAAATTGGCCTATAAAAAGCTTGGCGTGCTCAGCAGAGCGGGACAGTATTTCATGCCGGCACACCGCCTGCAACTTTACAAGGCGCAGGTTCGGCCTCACATGGAATACTGTTCCCATCTCTGAGCAGGGGCTCCCCAGTGCCAGCTCCTTCCACTTGACCGCATCCAGCACACAGCGGCTCGAATCGTCGACGACCGAGTCCTTTCCGATCGGCTCGATTCATTGGCACTGCGAAGAGATGTTGCATCCCTTTGCATTTTCTTTCGCATCTACCACGGGGAATCCTCTGAGGAATTGTTTGGATTAATCACAGCCGCCAAATTTCACGAACGCACATCGCGGCAGAACTCCCGATAACATCCACATCATCTGGATGTTTGGCGGTCCACCACGTTTAGAAGATGTTTTCTTCCTCACACGACTTCCTTGTGGAATCGATTACCATCAGCGATTTTTCCGGACCGATACGACTTAGGGACCTTCAAGAAAAGAGCGTACTCCTTTTTAAAAGGCCGACAACGCATCTGCGATTCCCTTCCTGGTGTTGCAGCTGTTCATGGGCGGCGGTAGTCACCATCAGGTGAGCCGCATGCTCGTTGGATCCTCTCGTATAAAAAAAAAACGAAGCACAGCAGCTTCCAAGTTGCTATTTTACATTTTACGTACTGCTGAGTACGTTCTATATTTAATTGAGGACTGCAGTTTTAAGTTGTGCCACATTTCTTTTTTTTTCTCCTTTATTGTTCATATTTGTATTTTTTTTTGCCTACAATTAAATGTTATCTATCTATCTATCTATCTATTTATCTACCCTCTATCGACCCGTAAGTGCTATAAGAGGCGACAAATGGGAACTTTAAGTATATACCTTGGCCCATAGACATCTACGTCTTTCCTGGATTAAGAAACAAAATGCAGATGCGTTATTACCCATGAGAACTAAGAGGAAGTGCCTTGTTTCTTGGGGAAAAAGGGTCTCCTGTGCTATACACCTACCAAACGAAACGCAGCACCATTGAGCTGTTATTTTACGCTAGTATTTCTTGCGAGTGTGGTCCTTTCCCTGTCAGGCTGACACATTCATACAATAATCATAATATGCAGCATGGCTCTACCACTTAAAACGCCTTTCCTCATACACAAATAAGTTATATATTTAATAAACTCCATTCGATAAAATTTATCAATGATGGCATCCACGACCCTTTCTGCCACCAAGGCGGCACCACTTAAAAGTGAGGAATAATATTTGACAGATATCATAGCGGGGAAGTTAATTTGTTCGGAAAATGTTCTGTTGTAATAGCTATATTTTATATTATTAGAACTAAAAATAAATAAACCAAACCACAGATATTCATAAAAGTAGAAAAATATAAAAAAAAACGTTAAAATGTGCAAAAAATTAAAGAGCATACCACTAAGGCATTGTTTTGTGTATTAATATAATATAATACTTTTGAAACTATTAAACTCTTATTAAATACCAATTTCTCAATTAAATGACATTGTGTAACAAAAAACTGTACCTCAGTGTCAACTAGTCACATCTGGTGAGCAGAAAATTATTAGACCTCATTGATAAAAACAAAATGTAACGTTATATTAATTCTTTAGCATTCTGATTGCATAACTAAAGGAAAGTAATAAGCTAAGTAGCCAGAATAAGTTCATTTTTCTTGTTCATGTTTCGAGATTATTTCGTGCGATATTTTTCCCCTTTTTCTTTTACAGTTCGTGGTAGACTGTTTTTTTGTTTATACATATTAGAGCCACGTTATATCTATATTATGGTTGCAGAATCGGTCGCTTCAACCGGGGAAGAATACATACTGTATTTAATGTGGTGAATGACGAAATCACAAAACGTTTTTTACTGTTAAAGTGGCATTCCACCTTAGTCCTTAAGGGTAGCAACGCTTCTGAATTTGATTCTAAATTGAGATAGGGTGAATATGAGTCACAGCATCCACTTACAACACGATATATATGTAATATATAAGCCGTATTTCTTTATTTTATTTTCGACAATCAAACCATGATGTTATTTGAAAATTACTGGTCTAGGTTTTTTACGTGGTCGAGCATCGCTGCATCTATGCTAGCTATATTTAACTCCAGCTCAAATTAATCAGCTCGACCGGGGTCTCAGAGCAAGCTCTCAGAGAATATCAGAGTGAAACAGCAGAATGATGACGCTATGTTTCGTATAGTGAGTGTAAACAATCTTTTATACGGGTAATGAGGCATTTCATCTTAGACTTCTGTGTTAAAAACCCGCCTACATTTTGATTATTAAATGATGATATATGTAGATGTCTTTGGGCCATACCTATGTGTTCGTTTTTAAGTATACTTAAATCATATGAATTAAATATCCTAATGTTTGGATTTTTAATAAAAAATTTAAAGTTGGTATTGTGGTTAATTAAAACGTTAAATATCATTTCATTATTGGTTTGGTTTGAATGAAAAGACTAAAAGAATAAAACTACTGTGTTTTGTGTCAAAAAGGGTTAACAACATTTTCGGATCAATTCAGTTTGTCCGTAAAATTGCGATTATCTCATGAAATGCCAGACAAAAATTAACCAAGAAACTACAAGATGTACATACACTCCAACAACCATCTAGCATCTGTCTCTAGAAACCTTGAAACATGGAGATGTATCAAAGGTGACCAAGCTTTACTCGGCTTTGGAAACTTTTTTCGCTATACTTGAAAAGTGAAACTACGAAATATTATTCTCATTCTAATAGCCCGTTTCCGGAAAACCGTTTACTTACATACATAAATACGAAAATTGCTCTCATAAAGTATATGGTACATTTGCGTGGTTTCGTAAAATTCCGGAAATAGACCTAGGGGTTTACATGAATAACACAAGATACATGAATTTTAATATCACATATCTATTGAAACTCAAAACGATTTTTAAATTAATATTTCGAATTTTCTTTTCACTAAAAACGCTTGCGCTCACTTTTTGTACCTTATCTCCGGAACTGCATGTTTTCAAGTGAAACTCGAAACACAATGACTAGGTTTCTTTGTGTCCGTGTAAAGGATTGCAGTCAGATGCCCTTCATCAAAAGTTCTTATAAGCATGCTTGTATTTGTACACGTATTGTTGCTATCTTATTCTGCTGTAGCCTTTCTGTTCTTTTCCTAGTAAAAATTCTTTATATTGTCTTATTCGTACCTCTAAGCTATGTTGTACAACTTTATCCGTAAAATTATATCTATAGAAATCACTATATTATGGTATGTTTCACGTTGTTTATCTATTTTCTTATGTATATGAATTTAACTTTCTTAGGCCGTGTGGTGGTGGTACTTTAAGAGAATCTATTATTCCATTTTGTCGCGTATGTGTCGTAAAATGAAACGCCAGAAAGATTTCATGACTTTCGATAGATACTGGAATAAACATTTCTTTTACACCAGACATGTGATACACAGACCCACGACGTTGAGAAAAACATCGTGAGGAATTCATGTTTGAGGAATAAGATATTTCGAGGATGATGTGAAGTTCGCTAGCACGAACTAGTGAAGTCCAGTGAACTAATTGCCTTATTTTTTTTTAATAAATCTATTAAGTAAAATTACTTATTACGTCTTAGTAGGCACAGTAATTATACTCAACCAAATGTAACAAATTCCTTTTAACATTTCACATTAATCATTCTGCTATAACTTTGTACAAGCGTACTCCACAAATTTAAAATAACCTTTTACGTAAATCCAAAGAATTTGAAAGTTGTCAATATGTTATAATAACATGTATAGTTCTTTAACCATAATTTAAATTCAAATCTTTCAAACAAAGCAAAATATAAAAAAAAATTAAACAAAAACAACTTTTATGCTTGACGTTGTTTCTTCAATAATATGTCATTATTATTACAAAAATCGGTAAAAATATTCGAATAATCGAACCTTTTAATTTTTAATATTTTTATTTACATTTTTATTTTAAGTTGCATAAATTACATAAATCATGAATTAAACAAGTTAGTCTAATTGTTTTTATAATTTGTGTGAACTCCACGGTAGCGAACTTTCGAGTAAGTTTAGAAGATGCCGGCTTATAAAATCGTAATATAGTAATTGAGTACCATTTGAAAAAGAATTGGCTTCCCATACAAAAAAAAAATAGTCAAACGCAAAATAATTATTTAGAAAAATTAATGCAAAGAATAATAATCAAAATTAAATATATTACCAATTGGGACAACGCCAACCACATGGACAGATGACATCTGCCTGTAGGAAAAGGTGGACACCTCATAATTTGCTATGTGGGATCCGCCAGAGGAGGATTTGTAGAAAATACAACTACTACACAAGCAATCACTGGGGCAAAGTGATGGATAAAACAAAGAATGAAGATATGAACGACTATGAAAGAGAGATTTATTTTGAATTTAATAGAGAAAATCAAGTAATAATTAATATAACAACGATGATGACGATAACAATCCAACTACTTGTAGTGAATGTGACGAAATAAATTTGTTTTAAATATACCTAGTGCAGTCATTAATTTATATAGATAGGTACTTAAATTTATCTCTAGAAATTCGCAGTAAGCAATAAGTATGAAAAAATTGCAAAATTTTGTCTTTTGAGTCATCTCTTTCTATTTTATTCTGGTATTGATCTAGATAAAACTGTAAATGATTACCAACTCTAAAGAATTGATATCAATAACTCTTAAGAATCGAATATTGTAAAAACCGAGTCTTCTGTTGAAATGTCTAGTCAAATAAACGTGTCAGCTGTGAAAAGGTATTTCTTAGATTTGCCTGAGTATAGTGTTCATTCATAAAATTTTGCATTGAAATTTACTGTACGAGTACAGGAATTTACAGTTTTCTGAAATGCTTAATATTTTGTGCAGTATTTCAGTTCTTTAAAAATGCTGTACTGAAAACTGTAGATTTAATTTCTCTTAAGAATATTTTCTAAAATGCACTCGACAAGCGGCATTAAAAGCACTTTGTTATAAATGCAGAAACATCAAGAATAAATATTTCAGTAGCAGTGTTGTAGTTAAATAATGTTTGTAATTCTCTTTTTAAAATATATTCGTGTGCAATGAAAACAGTTTGGTTAGAGACATCTTTATACCTCCGAACATATGAATGCTAGATTAATGAATAAAGAAATAGAAACAGTTTAAGTCTTTTTTAATATTAGGTATTATAATTATCATTATTCAGGTATAAAGTTTCAGTTTTTTACTACCCGATTGCTAAGCCAGTATTATGTCGATTATGATTAAGAGATTTATGTTTTAAATATGCACTCACAGAAGACCAGCGTAATTTAGCAGTTTATTCCTGCGGAGTTTCGCATGCTGAGTGTAGAGAACCGGAGTCCATTATTACTATAAATAAAGTATTCCATCCTAGTCCTCTATGGTGACAACGCATCTGCACTTTTATTTTTAATTGAGGATAAAAGTAAATGTATGTGGGCCACAGAATCCAATTACCATCAGGTGGACCGTGTGCTTGTTTGTCACACGTAATACTCCTAAGTATTTTCGGCCCTTTTCCTTATAATCAATCAATTTAATTATTTTACAATCCCAAAAAAGTCAGTGGCAGGAAAGCTTTTCGTTACTCTAGCCTGACTTCCGGAATCTCTTTTTTGTTCGGCAATTACTCGTAAACGAAATAAGGCGAGTTTAGATATTCATACTATATATATATGTATTCTCAGATAGCATCTCTCATATAATCAATATGCACATAACTTAAAATACGAAATTAACGAAAAAATAATAATACGAATTATTTTGCGTGTAAAAATCAGGCATGTTATATTTTTTAATTTCATCTTCATCATTATTATTACAGCCCATTATAAGTCTACCGCTGAACAAAGGCCTACCTTAACATAAAACACTGCCCTGAGTTACCTACATTCAGGGACGTTTTGCGTTTCTTACCTTGCGTTTTTTTATACACACGTTCCAATAAACCACTAACTAAAGGTTTGTTTGTCAACTAACCCTGGAAGACAATGTATTTCGGGTGAATATATGTATGTATATATGTATATAAGTATATACATACATATATTCAACCGAACAAAAATTAGAAATGACATACATAAATAAGTATATGTTTCATGTCTATTTCTTTGGCACTCTCTGAAGCTTAATATAGGGTAAATTTGTCTGCTGTTGCGGAAGTAACATATTTTATAATATTTGAAGTTATTTCTTTTTAGTACACTCCTACGCAGTCGGTTAATTTTTTTAATAACTGTTATAACCACCTTTGAGCTTGTACATATGATAAAAGATTAAACGCCCTAGTTTCCATTTGTATCATCATAAAAATCAAAGCTGTAATAGTTGTATGTTCTATGCTCTTCACAAATAGTTGGCTTACTTCACGTCGCACCGCATACGGTTACTTGGTTTCTGTGCATTATAATTCTACGGTCTCTTAATGATTTCTTATATTTACGCGAATACTACACATTTAATAAAACTATGTTTACTGATTTTATTGCGGTAAACTTTCTTAATTTTAATTCGGATAACAAAAAATATCTAAGAAAGCTATACAGTTGTATGCCTCTAACTCAACGCTGCTGCTGCTTGCATGGATGGGTGGTGCCATTTGCTTGGGATTATATAATTAACAAAATTAAATCCAAACCCAAGCATACTACTGCAAGACTTCAAGATACTGTTAGATAATTCTGCATAGATCGAACCAAAAATAAATATTCAAAAACTGAAGGTAGCCGGGCTTACTATGACATCGGGACGTCAAACATCTTAGTCTCCCCCGTGACCATGTACATACCTGTAAAATACCCGAAACGTTGGGAATTAAAAAGAAGAAAGTCTAACGCGATAAAATCCATAAACATAGTTTTATTTTACGGTCTCCTGTTATTATAGTACTTAGCGAGTATCCCCACCCCCACCTTTTCCTCTCCAATTGAGGTATTTTGGATCCCATCTTCTTGAAACAGATTAACTACATGGTAGGATTCCTTTTCTGCTTAAGAGTCCAACTGGACCTATTGCTGCCGCCAATCAGCAGTTTGTGCACTGCTGTATTCTGGTGGGAAGAGAAAGTATAACTTAAAATTACAAAAACTGAGCTTATTGTTATTTTATTTTTACCTCCACAAGCGTAGCAGCTATAACGAATATTATAAAGCATAACTTTTTAAATTGGAACACTATATAAGGTCAGACTTCTAAGACTATATTTTATATTCTTCATATTACATGCTAGTTCAAAGTTCTGTACAGTTAACGCTAAAAGTACGAATAAAAGAAGTCATAAGTTAGCCGTTTACTCACAGCTCGAAGAAAAATGCGAGTAAACTACAAACAAAGGAACAGCCGTACAAAACAAACCACAACTGAAGTTATATCGATAAATGTTCATAACTCTAACTAAATGTAAGAAGTTAGTTATTTATTAGCTTTTCCCTAGTTACACAAATACATGATGCATGACAATATATTTCATCTATGAATGATTATTTTCAAGGGACAAACAGGTAATTTCTTTTGACCTCCAAAAAATGTGTCTGTAAGAGAGTCCCTGCATTCTTATTATTTTTTAACTATTTATTTTAATAGCTAACTAAGCTTGCTTTGGAAGATTACGTCCTTCAGATTTAAAAGTTTGCATTGATTTTTATTTGTTTTTATTGGTTATTGCGACAGTAACCTAATGGTAGGGTGCGAAACGCAAACTCAAAAGGTCGTGGGTTCGAATCCGCTATTCGACTACTGTCGTGAACCACTTCTAACACAAGCATTTTAAGCTTACCAAGTCTGGTTAAAGGGAATATTGGTAATATTAATACCATTATTTTATATTTAAATAAAAAGTATAACAGCAACCTGAGTTTGTCTCCTTTCTACTCGACCCCTCAATCCCCCTTGACTACTAACATTTGAAAGGTCGAGTATTTAAAATAGCAAATAGCTAACTTATTTTTTTTAAAGATGGCGGCTTAATATGTCATCTCACTCACATATTTTTAAGGTATAAGATTTTTATAAGGTGTATGCGTTTAGGATGAGAAGTTGGTTGTTTGTTTGTTTGTTTGTGTGTGCAAATGAATGTTCCCATTTATTCCCATAACGGTTTGACCGATTTAGATACGGTTTTCTGTAAAGGGTTTGTGATTCATCGGCGATGGTCCTTAAATATATGTTATTGTGTTGACTCGCCAGGGGGCAATCTGTCAGTTTTCTGTCAGCTTTGTGGTCTTTCTTCAGCTTTCTCGTTTTGTGACAAATGCTTTTCAATCGCTCTAACTCTTCCAACGCTATACATTTATATAGATTGTTGAAGAGTTTTCTTTAATTTAAAATAGTTATTACTATGCCATCAAAAGATAGGACTCTACTAAGAATCACATACGTTTGCCCTTTGGAAAATGTATTGGGTCCAAGATTTGGTCCAAATTTTGGGTCCAGAAGAGAGTGCCTTGCAATTTAGGCACTAAACGATGCAACCTAATTACGAGTAACCACCGAACTACTTTCATGCTGCCATTGACTAATTCTTCGCTGACCTTGACGTTCATATTATATATTCCTTTATATGCGATACTAGACCTCGTTCGTAATTTGGATCCCCTGGAATAACAGCAGTCAGAAGTTTCTGTCCATAGTTGTTGGGTTCCCTAGACCCATCTTGTGCAGTTATCCCGTACAGTTTAAATTTTAGTTTGGTATAGTCTGATTGTATGTGTTGACGATTTGTAAGTTGGGATATATCCAAACAGCTTTCCCATCAGCAAAGTTTCCCTCTAGACGAACACGAGTCCTCTCCAGAAGTAGCTGATACTGTTTCATGTTCAGTTCTTCCACTCGTAAATTGTTAAGTAGTTAGAGAAATAGACAGATATTTAGACAGTAACGTAGGAATTCTCTAAAAAAACTGAAATAAATAACAATATTAAAAATTTGAAAAAATCACGACAGATGTAAAAGTCGAAAACGAAAAAGCATTAAATAAAATGTTTAAAAAACTCTTAAAGGAAGTAAGTCACGAAAGATAAAAACAAAAAGTGTTTTAAAAGGTATTTATTACCTTCCTATTAGGAAATGAACTATAATTTTGGATTTTTATGAGTTTGTAACTAATTGAAATTGTGATAAGTACGTAAATAAATGTAGTTTTTAATTAATATAAATATCTGTATCTATTAGCTATTCTATATTGAAATTGGGAACAAAGATAGCAATGGCACCCTCGACGGATTTTCTTGGTTGTGTAATTATATTACGTAATTGGTATGTAAATATATGTGATGCCTATATTTGATATTATTACTGTGTCTATCGCTACGACAAATAAATAGGTAGGAATGACTAAGGAAAGTCATAATTAGTTGTTTATTATGACAAATCAACCCTTTTTAAAGCGCTTTTTATTTTTATCTTTTGCGACTTACTTCCTTTTAGTCGAGTGTTTTTCAAAAATTTTATTTAATCCTTTTTCGATTACAACTTTTATATCCGTCGTGAGCTTTTTTAAATTTAGCTTTTTTAGTATGTTTTAAGTAGTGACTATAGGAAACGTCATCTGATAGATTAACCATTCTATTTAAGTTAAGCTGTTAGATGTGACCATTTTATACGAGGTAGAGCCACGTTGCAGATATAATATGGTTGCAGCATGAATAGATTGGCTCGACCGGGGATGGGCTAAGCTCTCACAGAATACCACCATGAAACAGCAGCGTATGGTACGCATGGCATTCCATCTAACTCCTCAGGGGTAACAAGCATTTTCACAAAACACTCGATTAAGAATCGTAATGTAGAATGCGTTGTACAAATTGTAGTACAAATGTAGATCTCTATGGGCCACAGCATTCACATACCACCAGGTGGGCTTATTTGTCACCCTAATTCTATATGAAAATAAAAACTTTTTTTAAAAGTAAAAAACCTATACCTTTGATATTTACAAGCTGACAAAGAAGAAGAAAAGTAATTTAACCCAGTCACTATCCCGTGTACTACATATAGTTCATTTCTATTTTATTATTTTGCATCTTTAAATCGGACAGTTAAAGTGTTAAAAATAAAGTAATACACAGCAAATTTAACAACAATTATAGTATCGCGTAAATCCTTCCACTGATACCTTTCGTTTGCCACAAGATTTCCTTGATCCTACATCGGCTATGGAATGTCATATGTGTTCATTGTCGCACACAGTCCTTACCTTATGGTGAGTGGATGCTGTGTTGCATAGATACCAACATCTTTCTTTGTTGTAAGTCCTGAGGACCAATATGGTATAACTTGTTGTATCAGTAAAAAGGGTTATAAATTTAAATGAGATTCGATTAGATAAAACATTGATAGATTTAGTTAGCTATACTATTGCAATATTATTTAAACAAAAACATATTTAATAACATTTTGGTTTATAAGTACCAATAAAAAGAGAAAAATAAAGTAATACACAGCAAATTTAA